>CM021748.1:3191068-3277563 GCA_011075105.1 Heteronetta atricapilla
AAAAAGAAAAAGAAAAAGAAAAAGAAAAAGAAAAAGAAAAAGAAAAAAAGAAAGAAAGCCAGTATCACACGAGAATAAAACACACGTAGAGGACGTCTTCAGGCCCCAGAACTGCGGGTGTGGTTCCCTGGTGCCATCTGCTTGGAGCAGCCCTCCTGTGAGATTCTTTTTCTATCCCCCTTTTTTTTTGTGATCCATTTTCAAAGGCCACTGGAGCGAACCACGCGAGAGCATTCAAAACTACGTGCATACGCACTACGAGTGCATACGCACTACGTCTTGCCTGTTGCGGCTCCCACTGCCTCGCTGCAGACCTTTCAAACGCATTCCCCACGAATCACAACGAAGGCCCAGCTCCTGGCAGCAGCCGGCTGCGCAGCACAGGCACGCGCACGCCTCTGCGGCTGCGCGGCTGCCAGCTGGGGCTCCGCAGTGCCGCCGCTCAGGACGAGACGAAGGCACCCAGCAGGGGCTTGTCCCGGCTCCAGGTCCTGCAGGCAGTGCCAGCAGGTTGCGTGCCCTCTGCCCACGGCTGGTGCTAGTTGGACAAAAGCAGAAGCTTTTATCTGGAGGAGCTGCATCGGCGTGGCCGAGCACCGTGGTCCTACTAAGGACGTGGTAGCTCCGACAGTGCCCCAGCACAAAAGACATCAATTTCTAGAGTGTTGCTGTGCCACTAGCTTGGGTCCCAGGTGTAACACTGGCTGCAATGAATCTGAAACTATTATGGAGCACTGAAGGATGTAAGCTTTACTAAGACTATGAACTTCTCAGGACACATGATGTCTCTTGCTACCTGCACACACAGCATTAAGCACGGCTTTCACCTCCTGCTCAGAAACATCACACATACAATGCCACAGCAGAACTCGTTGCCAGCGTTGCACAAGCTTTCTCACTCGGCTGTCACTGCTTTTGCTAAGTTTTCAGCCCTTCCCGAGGCAGGAGGCAGCAGCAGGGCGGAGTGGATCGGCACCCTCCTTGCTGCCGACCCGCTCACCCAGTGCCAACACAAAACCTCGCCTCCAGCTCACTGAGCCCCGCAGCCTGAGCCCTTTCTGCAGGCCATCAGCTCAGCCTTTACTGCTCTTGGTAGGAGCCTCGCAGGCTCCATCCATCACCCCTTCTCTGAGCCCCCAGCCCAGCTCAGGCACCCTGCCCTCAGTGCCGCTGCTGGGCCGCTCCCCACCGTGCTGGCTTTCTTGCACCGCACGGCTGACACCAGTTATTAAGCAACACCGTTCACTAAGCCATAACACGCTGGGCTGCACAGTATCTCTTTTCCTATTCAGATACAGTTCTAGGAGCAATCTGGATGAGGTCATATAGGGAGGAAATGACTCTTCTTGCCTGTACCGAGGACCAAATGGCAGCTCTGTGCAGTGAAGTGCCACAGGCGTTTGATAAAGCTGTATTTTTAGCCATGCCCTCCCTTCCCAAATGAAAACAAGAAGAAAAGGCTTTCTTGCTGACGTTTGCAATGCGGTGTCTGTTAGACTGCAGGTACAAACATCTCCAGATGAAACCAAAGGCTTGGACACAGCCCAGGTATGGACCGGTGTGATGGGCACGAGTGCTCCTATCAGCCATGCTGGCATCACTCACCCTCCTCCTGGCAAGCAGAGCAGACAGAAACAACTCCTCTCTACTTGGGAACGAAACTGCAGCTCCTATAATGCCCAAGGTTTGGGAAAGGTGCTACACAGCTCCCCTGCCTTTTCCACAGCCACGCAAAATTGTGGCAGGCAGGCAGACAAAACACCGAACCCACCAGAAAATGTGATCCTCTCCGGGGGAAATTTCAACTTTTCAGCCAAAACATGCAAACTGGGTCCCAGAGTGCTTTGAACTTAGTGAGGCATGTTATTTTTAACTTTTATAGATGAAAATGTCATTAAAAGCAAACATATTTCTAGGAAAGAGGAAAAAAAAAAAGCTGAATTCCCTGCAGTTTGGACTCCTTAGAGGCCACCTCTACTTTCAACAGAAAATGGCAGGTTATAACAATAATAAAGACAAACACGCTGGGCACTTTCTTCCTTCCCACACAGGGCACTGCAGTGCTGCTTCCAAATAGATAACAATAAAATTTCCTTCCATTTAAAAATCCATTTGGTGCTAGCATGTAACCGAGAACCTGGTCTTCTCCTGCCAGAACGGCCATCTGAAGTCTGTCTGAGGAGGCAGCCCTTGGAAACCCAATCCAAGGCAGATGGCTCCGTACCCAGTCAGGCACAATAATAATCAGTCAAAATCCATAATCATAAATTGAACTGAATTGAAAGCTCTGCATGGGCAGGGAAGTTAGTTCATTTCGGGGTTTGTTTTATTTGTCCTAAGGGCTACTGGCACCGAGGAGAAGTAGGAGGGTAACTTGAAATCAATCTTGCTAGCAAGGCTTCATCCTAGCAAAAACATCCAGGCGCAAAGTAGTTTGCAGCAAACGATCATCTGGTGCCTGTCTTCGACTTATAGGAGCACAGAGCGAGGCTCTGACTCCATCGCCGGGCATTCAGGCTCCCTGCACCAGAAGCAACTCAAAGATGCAGGTTTCAGTGGCAGTAAAAATTGGCCTTCTCTCGTACAGGATTCAAAGGTAGTCTTAGGAGCCACGGAGGAACCACGCTGTGAACCTTTTCGCCTAAATCCTCTGCCCATCTGATAATCTCCCACCGCTCTCCAGGCAGCGAGTGTCAGAAGGGCAACGCAACGCCTCGATCCACGTGGATCTCGCTGCCCTCCGCAGGCCCTCGCAGTGTGCGTGTGGCTCCTGAGCTCGCAGCGCGAGGAACGCTGAATGTTCTCCAGGAAAACCAACTGCAGCTCCCAGGTCAGGGAAATCTGGCTCAGCTGTACTGTTAGCAAAGCCCTTTTTGGACAGAGGTGAAGAAGGGGGACATAATCACCATTCTTCCCCAGGTCTAATCTTGTGCTGCTCCAGTGCAGAGCCCAGGATCCATCCCAGCAGCAGCATCACAATGCCTCCAAAGGCGTAGCTGGAGGATGGGTGGAGGCTTCAACCCTGCTTTACAAACCTGCCACTGAAGAGGCAAACGCCCATTCCTAACTGCCCCAGATCCAGAAGCTGTGGGGTATTGCTTCCCCTCAACAGCACCAGGGTCACGGGGGGGGGGGGGGGGTTCGGGGTTTGATTTACTGAAGGATTAAAAACATCGCTGGGAAACCTTTCAGCCAAGCACACACTGCATTCCCAGATGCTCTACAGGGAGGACTCCAGGATCTGTTTTCTCTTTGCACCCTTTCCTAGTGAGCGACCTGCAGCCACACCAGTGCTATCCCAGCACTGGGCAGATGGAGCAGCCAGCAAGAGCCGGAGCATAGGAGGGAAAAGAGCAAAGGCCTTGGGGACAAGAGAGCAGCCAGCATTTGGCAGCATCCTCTGCCTGAACATCAGGCAGCGAGGACCATCCTGCAGCAAGGAGTCATTTCTGTAACACCCAGCACACAGAACGAGGTTTCCAGGGTGAGCTGGAGGGAGCAGCAATTCCAGAAGTGGGGTTGCTTTTCTGCTCGTGTGCACCTAGGGAGCACAAAAATCTCAGGAAGCCTTTGCTTTTCTTCTGAAAAAGATATGCAAGGAAGCCTTGCTCCATGGTAGCACCAGAAAATATAATTGCTGACGTGGGTGGGCTCCAAACCAGCTCTTTAACATTACTGATTCCAATCACTGCCTCTATGGAGCAAGCCTTGATGGATTTATTCGAAGCACCAGGTTAGATTCCCAAATGGTGCCAACCAGATTTCATGGAGGCCCATGGAGCTCTGCCAATCCATACGAACTCTGTATTTGCAAGCACTTTCAATAGGTAGAACTTAGAGATTTTGAGAGGTCAAAGCGTTTAACATGCATTCAACCTCTCCAGATTATAAAAAGCAGCACTAAATCAGGAGGGTGAGTAAAGGGGGTGAGAGGCAGACATTTCAAGAGACCGATTTTGGAGCCTTACCTCTAGAAGAATGTGGGCTGCGGCCAGACCCACACGCACAGCCCTGCAGCCCAGTGCCAGGAACACTGATATCACTTCATTGCATGGTTATCACTGTCATAAATAGGTTAAAATCCAGAAAAAGTTTAGGAGACAGCCATCCAGGGGGAAGAGGAAAGTTACCCTTCGCTTCTATCCGCTTTGGATCAGGCTCTACAATAATACGGGCCAATTTATTATTTTTTTTTTTAGCAAGTAATGAGGTGGGTAAGAAGCAACTTGGTTGGCAGTTCAGACAGCTTCGTGTCTCCCCATTGGGTGGGCAGCTGTGAAAATCCCCTCCCTGCACATGGTGGGGCCCAGCACGTGGCCAAAGAGCCCCCAGACCCCGAGCAGAGCCCCGCTGCCACCTGCGCCCACCGTGGTGCCCAGGGACAGGAGCTCTGCTCCCAGGCAGCACTTCTTGTGTGAATACAGCACAAGCAATTTCATCCAATAATGACCTCACAAAACAGCATGGAATAGGGAAAAGATGTTCAACACATTTTTTTCAGACAACTTGCTGGGCAGTTTAACTCGCAACTGCTGTCCCCGAGCATCCCAGCATGTACCAAGCGTTGCTCCAAGCAGAAGCGAGATCAGGGCTCGCTCTGTGTTTTTCCAGAAGGGGATTAAAAAAAATCATTTGAAGGGTGGCATTCTTTTTAAAAAGGGGTCAACAGTAGGTCAACGATACAAGAAAATGGGTCATGTCATCTTAATTGGGAAATCATGAATTTGGGGCTGTCCTCATCCTGGTTACACAGCAAGGATCTTTGTTCCCAGAGCCAGGCAAAAGCCAGTGCTGTTAGCCAAAATAATTTTTCAAGCAAATTCTCATTGAATAAATCTTTTACACTGAAGGGAACATTTTTCAGTACTCTGTTTTTTAACACCAATAACTTTAACTGTCAGGCCTGACAAGTATGGAAAACTGTTTTCTTACAAAAGTTAACATAAAAAAACATTTTCCACGAAAGGAGTTGTGCTCACTACTAATTAACTCCCCGTTTTGCCGTTTAACTCTAATTGCTATTTTTTCTCCATCCCAAATCTTTTTTTCCCCTCCAAGATCTGCACTTTAAAGAGTCTGAGTAGACAGACTTTAAGGCTTGTTTATAGAAGTTCTGTACCATGGACGTATTGTAATGAACTAATTATATTTAAGAGAAGGATCTGTGAACAGCCATGACCTGTAAATCCCATTCACTCACACACTCCTGTTTTTTTCCCTACTGTTTCCAAGTGTCTAGATGAATACTTCAAATTATTCAGTAGTCTAAAAGCACATTGGGCTTTCAGGCCAAATCACAACACAAACTAACAGTGGAAAGGGAAAGCCATGGTGGTCCCTGAGGACATCGGCTCACCAGTGGGGACTCATCAGCTCAGCATCCCACATGCCAGGAGGGGATCGTCTCTCCTGACTTAATCTTCTGAATAGTCTCAGGTGTCCCCTTAATCAGGGGAAAGCATCGCTATCTCCAGGTGACTGTGTGGGTGGACAGGGGGAAAATCTGCACCGCACAGCTGAGCTCAAACCACACGGGCAGGTGTGCCACGGGAGTCCCTGCTGCTCCCAGCACGCTGCTGCAACCAGCCACATCACGGAGAGATAAAGCCCCAAGTGATTTGAGACACGTGACTTGATTTTAAGATGTCCACACTGGGGGGATTTGGGTTGATTTACCCCCCCCCCCCCCCATGTTTCTAATGGAGTTAAGATGCTACAGAAATGGCTGGGAGATCTCCCCTACGAGGAGCTCCCAGGAGAGGCCGCGGCGCACAGCGGCCCACCAGGCTGTTCGTCTGCATCTGCCTTTCTCATTTCCAGGCAGGGGAAGGAATCAATATGAAGCCAAGTGAATTAATCTGGATCTAGATCGCCTTAATAAATATCAAGGTTTTCAGAAAATTCAGTCCCAGGTTCATTGGTTCTTCCAGAACTCCTGCTCTAAGCTGGTAAGAAATAAATAAAGCTCCTAATTCGCTTCTAGATCAGCCTAGTTTTGCAAAACCACGTCTTGTGTTATGCTGCAAAATGCAGGCAGCTGTGCTGGTAGCGCTCATAATGTCAGGGCTCGTTGGATTAATCGATTACAAAACCAGAAGAGACTGCTGTGATTTTCACTCCTGACCCCCTGGATAACCCAAGCCGTAAGACTTCCCAGAACTGATTCCTCCTAAAACTAGCGCAGATATTTTAGGAAAAGAAAAACATGTAAAAGTTTCCAGTGAAACAGAAAGGTTCATGTTTCTTGGTGTGCTGTTGTGAGTGGTTCGTTGCTCTCACTATTGAAAATGTGTTTTATTTCTCGTCTGAATTTACGTACCTTCAGTATCTCTCTACTGGATTTTATTACATGCTTGTCTGCTGGACTGAAGTCAACTTTTTTACCGGTTTTATGTCTCTCCACCAGAGCGTTCAGGTCTCACCGCCACCCTCCTCTTTGCTAGACGATGCAAACCAGGCTCCTGCAGCCTCCCATGGGAAGACGTGCTTTCCAATCGTTGAATAATTCCTAAAACCTTTTTCTCGATTCTCTCCCATTTATCAGCATCTTTCTCAAACTACCAGACACCACTGGAGTCGGCAGGAGCAGCACCTTTCTCCTCGTCTCCAATATTCCTCACTTTATCCAGCCAAAGAGGACGCTTCCCTTGGCTGGCACGCTCCCAGGCAGGGTCGGTACTTGGCCAACGGTCCCCACAGCTTCACACATCTTCTTCAGAACCATCGGCTCTCAAAATACAGCCCAGCGTTACATGGGCCCTATTAAAACACGCCACTTGTTTTCAGCCAGGTTACTAATGGAACCTAAATCATTCTGCAGCAGAGATCTGCCTTTTAATTTATTTATCTCTTCTTCGTGTTTTGACCTCACCTCACAGACAGATCAGCAATAACTGCTGGACTCCATTAGAAACACGTCTACTCGTTGATGAATTCCCATGTAAAATCTGAGGTGACAGCAGGTTTTTTATCCTTTTCAGAAGTGCCTAATTGGTTTTTTTATCATTCGGGTTCTACATAAAATGTTACTCATAGCCAATACTTCCTTGGGATCAGGGGGTAATTCAGACTGGAAGGGGCCTCAGGAGGCCTCCGAGTCCAACTTGCTGCCCAGAGCAGGGTCAGCTACGAGGCTGGACCAGGATGCTGAGGACCCTACAGAAGCTCGTCACCTCACTACTATTACTTTTATCAATGCAACTTGTAATCTTCCTGAAAAAAAAGATATCTAATTAGACAAGAACCATATTCCATAAGCCCCCATTGATTGACACTACTTAGATTAATCCCTCTAATTCTTTACTAATTACATGTACTATCAGCAATTCCATTATTTTGTCTAGGATTAATGTCAGGCAGAAAGATCTGTAGTTATGTGAGCCACCTTGTTTACCCCTAAAAAAATAACGGCACTAAACTAAATTTCTTCCACACAGCTGGAACTTGCTGGTATTCATTATCTCTAATTAAGAACTGCTATATAATATTCTTTCAATATAAAAGTGGTGCTTTTTTAATTGTTATAAAACATGATCAATCTTGTCTTTCCCCATAAGTAAGAAATTGGAATACTTATTGAACTCTTCAGAATTCTGTACAGTATTACTAACAGCGCTATCGTTTTCGCATAGCAGTGATCTATTGTAAACTTAATTATATCACTCAAGAAGGAGAGCTGCATTTCTATGGGGATTTCATTTTGAAAGCCATATGTTGGAGCCTTGTGCTGCAAATACTAAAAATGTGCTTGGAATTCCTAAAATTATACTTGAAAATGTCCAGACACAAAAACAATCGCATCTAACACAGAAGAAATTCTATATTAGGCCTCATTCTTACAGATCAAGGGGAACTGATGACAGAATGTAAAAATATAGTAGCAGCTTAGGTACAAGAGACTGATTTGATTACATTTGTTATGTGCAAATAGAATAAAGTCCAAACGAGTAATGTATCTACTTGATGATTTAAAGTGCCAGCTTAACAAAGCTGAAAATAATTACAAAGCAAAACAATTGGGAGAAAGAATTTGAGCAGGAATTTGTGAATGATAATTGGGAACCGTTCAAGACCATTTGACTGGCTCGCAGGAGAACCACAATCCTGCAGAACAAGGGGCGGCTGCACTGCCTGAAAGCAGCTCTGGCGTGGAGGGCAAGTGAAAGCTAAATCATAAGAATAAAAAAAAAGGGAAGTTCTTCCAACCCTTTGTCGTGCTGCGCAGACCCAGAATGTCCAAAGGTCCATCCCTGGGTACCTATAAGTGTGTCTGCACTCAGTGAGCATCCCCCAGAAGGAGACCTAATGGGGCTGGGCATCCCCTGGTGCTGCCCTGAGGTCCCGCTGCCCTGCTCGCAGCAGCACCGGCAGCATCTTGGCTGGACCCAACCCTGTTGGCTTGTCCAACCTTTGGGCTACCATCCAAAGGAATGAGGACTTGCAGTCCCGGGGACGTGGCCCCGAAGGCAGTGGCCACCCAGGTAAGGTACTTCTGGGCACGGCAAGAAGCTGGTGACAGACAAGTCCCCAGGCTGCCCGGTAGGTCCGAGCCCAGCGGGGTCCCGCACCATCTCCCTCCATCCCACAACCCACGGGATGACCCACGCCAACGGGGACCAAGGCAGACACACAGCTCTTCTGCAGGAACACAGACAGCAATGGGCTCACCCGACAGACCCCACAAAGGACCCACTGGGGTGCAAGGAGATGCCCCCAGCTGTGACTTCTCCTCAAAGGAGGGCTTCCATGGGAAGGTCCTTAAGGGTTAAATTCCCTCCCTGCCTTCTCCTCCCTGCTCCAGTGAAAGGATCCTTGTGAAAGAATCTGTATTCAATATGCACCAGGAGAGACTCTGGTCCGCGCTTTTTAATAAAAGAGCAATTCCTTTGCATTCTCAGGTGTCCCTTAAAATCAAGCTCTGATATTTCTACTGCATTATTACCACGGTCTGTAGATGTCTTCAGATCCAGAAAAGCCATTTGCTCTGCAGGTATGCTTTGCCCCTGCAGTGCTGAACAGTTTCTTTCTGTTAAGAAAAGCCCCTCTAGAGAAATTGGTACTTGGAGCCAATTAATGGACCTCTTCCACCTCCTGTCCTGCCAGTTTTTCTTGGCAGCAGCATCCCGTCCCTGTGGCTGAGACACCGGTCGTTACAGCGTGCCATTAAACAGTGGAACCGGGGAAATAGCATGTGCAACCTCGCAAAAAGGAGCGGCCTGAAACACTGCCGGACGCGTTCGTTTCCAACCTGCGCACCCCTCCTAATGACGCAGCTCTTGTGGCGCCACTAATTGACTCCTGAGAGCACATGGGCTGCACGGCACAGAGATAAATGTAACTCCGAGGATGAGCAAAACCCTGTAATTACAAACAGGGGAGAGGGGTGTTCCTGGAACCACGAGGAAATGGAGAGTGAGTACCTGGCTCCCAAAAGCCCAGCTGCTCAGCAACACCTCTGGCAAGGGGGCGGCTCTAGGATAACCCCATAGAGGTGAGTCTTTAACAACCAACCGAGGTCTGGGCTGAGAAAGAGCTGTTCTGTACAGCCCCAAGTTGCTCAGGCTCTTCAGAGTCCCCGCTCAAATCCCCACAGACCTTCCTGGGCTGAGAAGAAAGGGTTGAAATAAACCCTCCACATCACTGCCTGAGCAAATTCCCTCTGTTCTGGGAGCAGACAGAATGAAGACGGGGAGAACTCAGGTCGGGATTAAGTTTAAATGCGGGGCTTGGAATCAAGGGATCTTGTCTGGGTTCAGATTCACAGATTCTTATCTCTTCGGATACAATAGTCTGACCTCTTGTGCAGCACGGGTCACACAGCGGCAATAAAATCTGTATCGAGCCCCTTGGCTGCTGTTGGAGCTAGGGGTGTTTCTGAGGAAGACACGCATTCTTGATTTGAAGAGATCAAACCATGGAGAATCCATCGCATTCCCCGGTAAACTGTTCCAGAGGTTAATTACTCTCCCTGTTAAAAATTTGTACCTTATTTCCAATTTGAATTTTTCTGGCTTTAGTTTCCAGCCATTGGACCTTGTCATGCCTTTGAGTGCTCAATTAAAGAACGCAAAAGCATCAGATACCATTTCCATCTGTCAGTGCTCAGACACAGAAATCTCAGTAGCTGGTTCTCAGGAGGATTTTGGCAGGATCTGAACCACCAACAGTAGCTTCACTGTCTGTCTTCAGATCTGACTTAGAAGCCAAGTCAAAAGGGTGAATGTAATTAATTTTTAATCATTAGTGATTCTTGACAGAGCTGGGCAATAAATAGGTACAGTTGGAAAAATTCTAATCAGTCTTGTTCCTTACCAGAATCCTCCATTTTCTCCAAACGGGGAGGCTTCAGCTTCAGCGAGCGGTGGCAGCGAAGGCTTCCACTGCGCCCCACTGAGCGGGTTCTGCCCCAAAGCCTGCCCCGGACCCCACAGCATCGGCAGCCAGCACCCCGCAGCCAGCCGGACACACCATGTGGCTGCACCAGGGCAGGGTCATGGCAAAATGAAGCTGCAGTTTCCCTCGCAGCTGGATCGCAACCAAAACACCACTCCGAGCGTGATAGATGTGCTGCTCCCCAAAACCACTCTGGAAATGAACCTGAATGCCTCCCACGAGAGTGCTGGGAGAGATTTTCTCCTCCCAATTCCCTCTTCCATGGAAGAAGTAAATTTTTAGACAAGCAACTGGAAAAAAAGTATCTGTATGTTCAAATAAGGAGCAGGTGACATCACACCACAGTGCTATGGGACAGGCGCCCTGCCTGGTACCTGTCCCACCCTGTTCAGTACGTGCCCAAATGAAGATAAGGTGCTGTGCTTCCACTGTGGGGGCTTTGTTTCTCTTTAGAGAACAGCAAACAGCTTCTAGAAAACAAAAGCGGTGTCTAAGGAGACTTGGATGTGTTTCATGAAACCAAACTGCCCCAGTGTGAGTGGATGGAGCAGTCCGATCGCTTTCAAGTGAACTTCGGGCGGACGCGTGGGAAAATGGGGGCCGGTGATGGAAGCAGACCTGCAGATCTCATGGTTGGAGCTACCGCCCCGGCTCCTGCATGCAGGGTGTTACCTCACCGCTGCTACGACACGCCGCTCACGAGGCAGCTATTAGGATGAGCTATGCTTCCCGCAGAATGGCACTTGCCTGCTTGAGGCAACGGTGCCACATTCTGCCATTGAATTAATTTGCCATATGACAGGCAGACAAACTACTCGAGTGCGCCTGGAGCCCAGTGACTTTGGCTTGCTTTCATTATTTCCTCTATGCATGCAGCTTCCATTATGGAACAGAAAGAAAGGCATCAAGTTTATCTCCTAGGCAAACATTTATCTGTGGGCCTATCAGCAAAGGGTCACTTTGGGTTTTTATTGCTTCAGCTTGAGCTATTACAGCCCCATTGCTTTTCCTACAGAGCCCGAAAGCACAAGACACGACCACAAAGATCTGGAGCTCACAAGTGAGACCATGTACAAGACCTCATAGCCAAGAGCCATGCAGACGTGGATAAATATCACAGCAAATCCTCAAGGTCTGTCCAATTCAGCTACAAGCACTTTTTGTCACTGTAAGTGCCCAGGAAATGAAAACAGGTTACAAAGGTCTATTCTGTCCTATAAAGCACTAAAACCTGAGGGAGGCCCATTCCTCCTCCTGACATCTACTTCACCAAAGCCAGATCCAAAAAAGTCACAGGGAAGAGGCTTGGGCAGGCACTGGCAGCTTCTCCATGGATGCTGCCAGTCCTGAAGAATCCTGATGCCAAGCCAGAGGCGCCCCTAAATGGAAGAGACCTCTCTGATCCCCCACCGTTCCCCTGGCCACCCTCAGCTGCCCACAGCTATTTAGAACACTCTCAAATAGGAAAACCCATCCTATGAGAGGCAGCCCTGTGAACCCAGGAGTCTGGCTGTCCTGGGCCCGCTGGCACCTCTCCCGAAGCCTTTTCCAATCCGAACACTGCCTGGGAGCAGGGATCCCGGCAGCAGCAGGTCAGCCCCATTTCTCACATTCTTCAGGCCATCTTTCCCAAAGATTCTGTTACTGAGCCTATTTTTGACCCCATAACCTGGGCCAACTTAATCTTCCTACTATCAGAAGGAAACAGTGATGGTTTTTATTGTATCTACCTGTCTCAGATTTATTGTACCCAGATGGATGACTCCGGGCTGTGTTTTCTATTAAGAAGTATCTTTATTTTATCACATCAATAAGAGAGGTATGCAGGTCCTGAAGTCTGTTCAGCCCAACCATCAGACACACAATATTTTTCTTCACTGAAGAAAACTGCCAGAGTTACTAGGGCCCTAAATTAGGGAAACTCTCGAGTATAAATGCAGCTTAAGAGTACATGCTCGGGTCCTGATCGGATCACGGGAAATTACAGTTCAATTCCAGCAGGCACTTACGTCTTTTATACATACATTCATAACTACATGATTACATGTTATCTGGATAAGCACACCTCAAAGCACATGCTTGAATATATCGCTGAACCAAAGCTCAAACACTCTCCATGCCTCCCCTGCAGCAAAACACAACAGCGTTATTGGGATTGCGATTAGCAGTGACCACGTCTTAATAAAATGCAGTTTTAATGCTGGGCAAAGCCCCACATTACCCAACCTAATCAAAACACCAGTGGCTGCTAAATGGCAAGACCTGCATTTGATCTCGCCTTTATGCAGTAAATGCAGGAACACAAGCTCATAAACAAGCGAGGAAACACATTTAACCAACAACCCACAACTTACTCTCAACAAGCGTACCGATGTCAGCACATGTGATAAAATTAGCCTGTTGGAGTCTGTGATTTTGGCATGATTATCTGCTAATTACATGCTGTAAGCTGAGAGGGGTGGGCTTAGCAGCTCGCCGGGGGCTGCTGGCTGCTTGTCTTCCCACAAAACTTGCTCGCAAGGCATCTAAAAATAACTTTATAGGCAATTCTTCTTCTGAAAGGAGAGGCAGAGCAAAACAAAAGAGCAGCAGGTTAACCTCTTCATGCCTGAACATCCACATTTGAGCCCAGGTATTCAACATCCACATCAGCAGATCTAGCCCTTTGGCTCCTTTTCATCAAAAATAGCCCTTGGCATGGCCCAAACCCCACTCTTTTTCTCATTTCCTCCAAGTTCAGCTTTTACATCTTCACATCTGCCCTTCTCCATCAGCATCTATGCACACAACCATCCCCTCTGTTCCACAAGTTGGGTGCTCTCAGTGCCGCATGGAGCTCTGGGGCTCTGCTGTGATGTGGCTGCTAATTGAGAATAACCTCGTTTTGTGCACAGACACCGGGCTGCCTGGTCCCATCACGCCCTGCATCGGAGCAGGGCAGCTTTGTGCCCGTGCAGACACAGGGAGAGGGTTGCCCAGCAGCTCTCCTGCACCCGACACTCCCAGCCCCGCTTCCACGCCCCCAGCAGCAGCTGCTGATTTCCACCTGACTCCGGTTTTCTGCAGAGGACATTTTTATCCCAGCTTGGATTACAATAAAGAACACAAGCGCCCTGAAATATGTTTGGGAAAGTACTATGATGTGCATCGTCACAAGCACACGACAAGTGCATGATCATTTTCGGTAGTTATTTTGATGGAGCAAATCTATCAAAAGAGCAAAAAAAGATAACTGACTGAAACACAAACAAAATTTTACCCATTAAGCAATTCTATTAGGCTACAGACCGAGGGAGGTTATTGATTCAAGGAGCACAGTGTGAGTGACTAAATACTTACGGGCATCAGAGACCCACTGCAATCAATTACTGCTCACAGTCAGTTACTGGAGCTGCTGTTAGGAAAGGATGTTTTTCAACAGCAATGATTTGTTGAAAAACTATACTGTCGGTGCTAAATACAAGAGAACATGTATAAGGACTACAGGCAGTGATCATACAGGGAACATTTAAGCTTCTGATCCAGCTAATTATACTGCTAATGACAGGCAAACCGGGAAGAAGCACAGAAACTCAAACACAGACCGCACACGAGACCTGTTCTAATGGGAAAGCTGAACTCATACATTTTAATACAGAACTCAGCATAGACCAAGCTTTTCTATCTCTTGGATAATCAGTCATGTTTTTCATTGCATCTCTATATTCAACATGATCAACTTTTATGTTAGACTAGAGGCAACCAGCATCAGCAACTGTACAGGGTGCAATCTCAGACACGGTACGGGCAGGTGGGGCGATACCTACAAAGAAGCACACAGGTAGAAGCAAAACCACAATCAGAAACAAAACAGCAACTTTAAAAAATGAAGGCAAACTCCTGTGAGCAGCAGCAGCGAAGCAGTATTGGAGAAATCCTATAGCTAAACCTCGTTAATGATCCTAACGTTCCCAAATGACTTCATGTTACCATGCAAACGAGATGCATTTTTAAAGGCTTGGTTTTTACGGATTGCTGGAAAGTAGACGAAGGCACCTGCGCATCTCCTACACCTCTTCTGTGTTTCATCCAAAATGAAGCCATGAGCCAGGCCTGTTACGTACTGAGCTGAAAAACAACCACGCTTGCGAGTCTCCTGATGCTTGCCCACCATTACGCTTCCACTTGTAGAAGAGGCTAAGCTTTTTTCCCCAGACAAATCTCAGTAAAGTGAAGAGGGAAATGTAGAATATTGCTGGCAGAAGAGAGGCATTTTACATGACTGTTTCCCTGCTTCTGCATTAATCCCCCTCCTGTATTTCTCTTATGTGGACAGCATTAGAGTATTTTTAAAGCTAGCTTTTTTTCCATTAGTATCACCACTGGTTTACACTGGAAGCAAATGCACGTACACACGGGTTCCACAAGTTAAAGCTGCTTTAACAAATCCCTCTTCCCCCAGTCCTATTGTTCCTTGCCGGGGCTGACTGATGTCAGCTTTTCCTCGGGCAGAAGAATGTGGGTGTCCCCTCCCCACGGCATGGGATTCACTGGGAGCTTGGCCTTTTGTATTTTGTTATTTCTCAAATGAAAAAAAATAAAATAAAAAAAGAACTGGGGAACTAGGACAGCTGCTGAAGACTGTCGTGAAGTTGTAATTTAGCAGGGTTTATGAATCCAGGCACCCTGCCTTTTACAGAAAACATTGCATTCCCCAGAGATGTTTTAAAATAATAGGATATAGTTCCAGTATTTGCTCATGTAAATTGTTTTTCTTCCCCTTCTTCTATTGCATTGGCTTATGCAAAGGATTAAAAGTATCAACATGTGGAAATCACACAGACAAACCCATGATAATCCATTTTTCCCTACCAGCACACCATCAGGCCTTCAGTCTGAGGGCTCAGAAACTGAAACTGATAGGTGTTATGAGACCCGAACTGACTGCAACATCAACTGTCAAAGGAAAAAAAAAAAAAAAAAAAGAGGCAGTTTCTAAATTTTACTTTGATTAATATTGGTTTTGATATTTGGTTTAACAATATTGGCTTCTTTGCTTGCCAGCTGGTTTGCAGCGGCTGTAGATAGAGCAATGTGGGCACGTGCACGCAACCTTGCCAAGTCAGACCATAAATCATAGAAGCATTAATCCTAGAATCATTACATTTGAAAAACACCTCCAAGATCATCTGGTCCAACCATCACCCTACTACCACTATCACCCACTAAACCATGCCCCCAGGCACCACGTCCAACCTGTCCTTGAACACCCTCAGGGACGGTGACTCCACCACCTCCCTGGGCAACCCGTCCCAATGCCTGACCGCTCTTTCTGAGCAGAAATGTCTCCTCATTTCTAGCCTGAACCTCCCCTGGCACAACATGAAGCCATTCCCTCTAGTTCTAGACAAGTCCGTCTGTGTCCTCCCAATGCCTGCACGCTCAGTTCAGGTCCAGGCTGCGGAAACGCACTCTCCGTGCATTTTGGGGCAGGTGAGCAGGAACACAGATCGTGCCATCCTGCACCAGGGTTTTTCTTAGCCAGCAATACAGGCGAGCCCCTTGAGGGCTATCTCTTGCCATTCCACCCTCAGCTCAGAGGAAGACCCACCACAACAACAGGCCAAGGCCTTGCCTAAGGCCAGGCTGCCCCCAGCACGCTCTGGGGCTTTCAAGGCTGCCTGTGAAGCAGGGAGCCCCAAAGCTGTGCCTCCAGAAGAGAAGCTTGAGAGCTCAGACTGCCAGGCAAAGAGCCGCTGAAGCTGAATTTGTCACAGACACTGCTAAGGAAGTCACTCCCACTGAGAAACTCCAGGATCCAAGAAGAATTTCAAATTGTAAATGCTTGGTCCTCGTGCCCTGATTAGCTCAAATTTGAATTACAACTAAATGTTTCAAGAAACTCCATCAACACTCCTCCCACAGGAGCTGGGTGATCACCTGGGAGAGCAGCCTTGCAGCACTTCATCGACCTCCCAGCACGGCTGTGGCTCCCAACAGGGTTGGCACTACCCCTGTTCCCTGCAGGCAGGTGCCTTCCTGCCACAGCCACGGCACACCCCATCACCACCAAAGCGTTCCTCATCTGCATGGTCTTTCAGAAGTCCAAAACGTGCCAAATCAGCTGTCCTTCTGTTGACAGTTTCACCACATGTAGCATGGGCTGTGCTTGGTTTTCTTCTCTGCATCGCTCGCCTGACAACAGCCAAAGTGCCTCTTCCCTCAGAAGAAGCGTTTCACTTTATTAAAGAAGACCAAGACGACCTATTGATGGTATGGTACCAACTCAACAGAACAATTCAATACATCCAGAAATCATGCTTCTATTAATCAATACTTATTCATAGATTAAAAGAAAGAGCAGCCTTGTGGGCACATATGTTTAGCGTCAATTCATGACTGAAAGCCAAATATACCTCCCATGGCTCCCAGACCTCAGACAAAGAGCTCCTGTTCACAGGAGATGCACAGCCAGGGTCAGGTAAAGGTTACGAGTTATCCCTATCTCAAAGTTACTCGCGCAGTGCATGAACTCCAGGATCAAGTTGCAGAGTCTGCAGCAATCGCTCACTCAAAGCCAATCACTTTCAGTGGAGACCAAGCAAAAGCAGCAGCCTTTGGGCCCTGCTTTTGGGCCCAACAAGCCCTGCCAGCCAGCAGGGAGCTTGGCTGATTTGCCAGCTTTCTGTTTCTGGAGGGCATCCTCGGATGGTGGTGCTTCTACTGGCAGCCCCTGAACCAGACTGCAAACAACGCGACCATCCCAGGCTCCTGACGGTTCTGGGCTGACTTCAGATTCAAGAGGGTAGAGGTGAGATGAGGTGTGAGGGAGTCTCGTGAAGGTCTGACCGCCTGGGCACACGCCGAGCTGCTGTTTCACCCCAAAATACATCTCTGCCCAAAGACACTGTGGGACACCAGGACCACAGCTGCAAGGACTTCTCTGCCACAAGCCATGGCCTCGTGTGAGCATTTGCAAGCAATAACGTCTGCTTGGCTCGTCCTTCCGCCACACAACTTGGTGAGTAAAAAGCTTGTCTTATGGAAGGACAGCCAGGAAAATCAAAAAGAGACCAAATTCACCATGATTTTCACCTATATTATTTTCTCTAAATAATGCATAGCCTGGTAGTGAAGAAGGATGCAAGGATGAGGGACGTGAACCACTATGACGCCAGATATCCGTGCACGCGGTGAGGCACTGACTGTGACCAAGTTGCAAGCACATTTCACAAACAAGGCTTCAGCCTTCGGCCTGTCCACCAATACCTCACGTGCTTTAAAAGGATTTCTTCTGAAGAACGGGCACGGTTGCACTGCCCAGATTCACGGTCTGAGCATCTGACAGGCCGATTAATGCTTGCTGCTGAAGATCAGCCTTTACGTTCAGAAACCTGGCTGCCCTCTCCCGCACCAGGGAGCGGAGCACACATCTGGGCGAGGGGACGGAGCAGCACAGCCCCCTTCCTGCTGCGGGCTTCACGTAGCAGCACCAAGCCCTGATGAATTTCTATCCTGTCCCGCAGGGGAATTGCAAGGCTCAGGGCAGTATTATTTGCAAAGTGCTTTGAAACCATTCTGCGAAGGCTTTATATAAATGCAAAGCAGTATTATTGTGTTACCTTTCCTAAGCTTTCAGCATTTCTAGCCAGACTCGTGGGTGTTGACTCCTCACACACACACGTCAGAGGGGGAAATCTTGTCTCCCTAACCGAATTGCTTTAACTTTCTTGCTGAAACAGCTTTCATTTGGATGCAGAAAATGCCCAACAACATCCCTACCTGACAACATGACCCAGAATTGCCAAGCTCTCCCCTCTGGTACCCCCATCCTGAAGCCCCTGGCTGCTCCCAAGCTCTGGTTCAGCTCCCCATGCTGGGGTGTGGAGCAGGCGAACCATCCCTGCCAACACAGCGCTTCACCACGCAGCAGCAAACAGCACCCTGTGCCCCAAACACCCCACCTGCCAAACACTTCGTACCCCTTGCGTGAGCAACGCTTCCCCGAAGGAGCTACCGCAGGCTGGGGATCAGCTGGCGCTTTCGCCCGCCCTGTGCACTGCATTCTCCTTTTATTCCTTCCCTCCCCTTTTACAGTGGTAGGTGGGAAAACAGCAGAGCAATCTTTCATCGACATCAGAAGCCATCAATCATCCTCTAAAAACAGCTGAATAATAGAACAAAAAGAGAAAGAGAGAGAGAGAAAAGGGTCGGGGCGGGTCCTTGGGTATGGAAATGCCTGTCCTGGTGAAATATACTGTAAATTAGTCTGAGGCAGGGGAATTTGGAGCCAGCAGGGTCCCCAAAGCTCGCTTAATATCAACTCCAGAAACATTACACTAATGTATTTTTAAATATGATTTACAGGATGCTCTATCTGAGAGCATCAAGTGAAGGAAGAAAATGAAGAGCTGGCCTGGCATGAATAATGTGCTTCGGGGAGGCAGCCGCCGGCTCCCTGCTGCAGGACGCGAGGCTGGAAGGGAGAGGAAGAACAGCACCCGAAGGGCAGCACGGCTGCCTCTCGGAGTACCCCAAATCTGCTGGAAGTCGGGGCACTGTGGATTTAGGCACATGCTTCCCATCATCAGGAGGCACTCGAGCTGTTAGAAATGAACACCCTAAGGAGGTGGAATGGCCTGGAGCCCTGCACAGCCCGACCCCAGGGGACAAAGTCCCAAGCTATTGTTGGGGTGCATGAGGCTGAACCACAGCCACCTCTACGTAGGGATGCAGGTACCTCTGTGCTCCCTGGAGCACATGCAGCCTCTCCCCAGGACAAGGCCTCCTAAATACATTAAACAACCCCATAAGGATGAGTCTCAGGTGGTTTAAACAGGGGGAGATAACACTGGTCTACAGGCCATTGTCCTGACTCCTTTGAAAATGCCTCTGCGATGGGCCATCAGCCCATCAAGCTCCTTCATCAGCATTCAGGGAGATTATTATTTTTATATTTTTTACAATGAGAACAAACAAGCAATTCCACATGGTAAGAGCCCAGCCAACGGTGCTACGGGAGCAGTCAGCAGAGCAGCAAGGAGCAGGGGTGTCCACCGGTGCCCCCCACGCTGAGGACAAGCAGACGGCTCCAGCTGCGGAGGGACAGACTCAGCAAAGCACTTAAGCACACGCTTAAGTTTCAGCATGCTAGGAACTGTCCCCCAGCCAACAAAGCACTTAAGCATGGGAAGCAAAAGAGACTCTGGCAAGGGATTGAAATTAAGCATGGTTTGGTGAACTTGGCCATGATGCTGTCATTCCGCTAATTTTCACCTGCCTAGACTTCTTTTTACTAAAGAAGTCTATTAAGTCTAATAAGTCTAAAGGCTTATTTTTAATTAAAATGTCCTTCAAGAAAGAAAATAAATACTTGTTCGGCTTAAGGCTCTGTTTCTAATCTTGGTTGATCAGATAACTGAATAAAACAAACAAATAACTCCACTGTAACACGCTCCTGTAGCATCACTGTGCAATTCTAACAATGCACTTCAAATTATTAACACTCTTGGTAGCTCTATTCATCATCATCTTCAGTGTCAAGATACTTCAAGAGGCAAGTGAGCTTTTAATGAGCTCTCAGACCAAAACAGGAAAGAAAAAATATATCCAGCGCGTGCCACTTTAATGATCACCTAATTCGTTTCATTGCATCTCCTGTTATGATTTATGAATTAGGCAGAATGATCAGAGGCATTAAAAAAAACACTCATGTACACAATACCCAAAATAAGACAAATATGCTTTTACGTCCTGAAATATATACCTGGATTGTATCTATACCTTTGCATCTTTGCACCGGCATTTGTTTTTCCTTAGAAGCCCCTGATGTTCTCACTTCCCAAGTCGCTGTGTAATTATGGCTTTGTCACATTGATTTAAACTCCTACAGCTCACGGGTCCGCCTGCTCGCCTTTGTGTTTTACACCAACACAAAGAAAACAGCTCAGGAAAGTGGCTCTGTGGCCCCGGGGTATTAATGAGTTGTTCCTTACGGGCTCTGCCTCTCTCCCTCGCTGACCCCAGCTCGTGCTCCCCGGAGCCGAAATGATTTCCATCTGTTGGCCGCAGGGAGGACGAGAGGCTCTGGACATTTCGCAAATGCAAGTGACCCCTCTAACCCTCCCCGTGCAAGCACTTAAAACTTGCACTCACTTTTTATTTGTCCTGCAGCTACATCCCTTGAATAAAGGGGCACAATTTCCTTTCCACGGTGATGATCCTGCAGTTGGGTGCATGTTCCCTGCAGATGCCTGTCGCGGGGTTTAGGAAGTGGTCGGTGATTTCCCGGTGCCCTTCTGGAGACATTGCAGAGAGCCCCGAGCTGCAGCGCAGCATGCCACATCGGGCTCTTCATGGCTGTCTTCAATCAACGACTTTCTGGGATTTTCTTTCAGACCTTTAAGACTCCTGAAGCCTGCAGTCAAATGTATCAGAGCCAACAAAAACCCCTCAGGCTGCCTGAACTTCCAGCCGCTTACACTTGGCTCCATCTTGGGGACGGGGCTGCGACCTCTGTGCGGGCTTCAGCAGGGTGACACCAAACATCCACACCTCGCTTCGAGGCTCTCCCGGCTGTGTGTTGGGCTTGGTGCTCACACAGCGCCGGGAAGGGGGACAGGGAGCAAGCGTCCCTTCATCATTTTCCCAACAACAGCCCCAAATACCTAGTTACAGAGCTTCAGATCCAATTGGCCTTCCCCACCACCCACTGTAATTCCTCCAAAGTTCAGTCCAGCACCGCCAAAGCACAGCTGTACTCCTTACCAGGCAGTGCCTGCTCATCACCCTACTTCATCGCCTGAAAGTCCCCTGCAAAATGTTTTACAGGGGTTACTTTTACCTGAGCTCTGCCCTGGTACCTCTCCACTTCATGGGAGAAGGTCAGAGATTCACTGCTGCCCGGTGCTGCCATTTCACTAGGAGTTTGTCACGCCTCTCACATTTCTTACTGCAAGCATTCTCCTCCAATTGAAAATAGGAAAAGATCATAAAAGCAGGACTCAAAAACCCCCCGAGATACCCCTGACCCAACAGGTGCATGCAGCAGTCACCACCCAAAGCAGAGGTCTCGGAGCTGTCAGCTGCACGGGAAAAACTGCTGCAGCTTGAACAAGAGCCCTGGGAAAGCAGCAAGCACTGAGGCCGGTCAGCAGCACTGTTTGAAGTGCTCGGTGATCGTGGTGTTCTCTCAGATGAAGCATTTGTAAAGATGCACGCTGGAAAGCCGCCAGCCAGTTCAGTGAATCCATTCCAGGGGCACGTGAAGCGCTGTCACCACCGCAGCATCCCTCCGATGGTCAAGTGTGGCGTAACTCAGGGCGTGCGAAGTAAATGATAGGAGCAGAACTAATGCCACCATCAGCTGGTTCCTGAGATGGAAAAGGCACCTACGGGGAAATTAAAACCATCCTTCATGTCACTGGAAAAAATAAGAGTTCCAGCACCCGCTGGTTGTGCATTTCACAGGCTGCTCAAAGTATCTGATACATCCCTGTCTGCCAGCAGATAAAGGAACTCCAGGAGCATCTCACCAAAGTCACTGTGATTTTTCACTGTAAACAGACACCAGCAGCACGAACAGCAGCAGTGAACAAGGGGTCGTGCACTGGGTAGAGGTGACACGTGCCCTGCCACCAACCCTCTGCAGCACGGACACGGAATTTATCCTGCAACAACCCCGAATGGAGTGGAAGCAGCTGGCACTGATGGGCACCTTTTAGCCTACATCAGACAGGACAGTGACAGACACGTGGCTCATTGCTACGACCTCCAGACACGTCAGTTACTATAAAGACAGAAAAATGCTATCAGTGAGTAAGGGCTGCCTTCAGGCACAGCGAAAACGAACGGTGCCTATGGATGCAAGCTGTCCATACACTGAAGGAATTAATGACCGACCCTACGGGAGCACAGACACCGGACCAACAAGGCACCACCCAAAACTCCCAAAGATCGCTAGGAATAGCTTCCTTGGCCGTGGCCTCCTCCTGAAAGCATGGAAGAACTGCAAATGTTCAAGGGATTGACGAAAATCTTAGTTTTTCCCATAGCAACTTACGGATATGAATCAGGGACAGAATGGTGCTGACAGGGGGAAAAGCTGAGGCCGTCGTGATGTGGTACTGACAGATCTTTTAGATGGAAGGGAAGATGAGTGCTGATGCTAGAAATATTAGTGGAGAACACGCAGACTCTGCTGTCAGAAATCAATAGACACAGACTTATGTACTTTGGTCACATCAGGCACCGAGATGAAAATAAACCTCAGGAAAGTAATTACGGATGGGAAAGCAGAGGGTCACTGCAGGAGAGCACGAGCAGCGAGGAGCTGGAGGGAGGCTCGGGGCAGCAGCCGACTGCTCGCTGAACGGCCCTGCCACAGCAACACCAACACCCGCACGGGGAAGAAAGGGATGTGCGTCGCTGGTACCACAGCACGGCGATGAGGTGACCTGGAAAGGAGAAAGCGGGGACTGGGAGGGGAGGAGGGGAGAGCGGCCAGTGCAGGCAAGCAAGGCAGAGAGACAAAAGGCCACCAGATGCTCTGCATCCATTTACAGTAACATTTCTGGGCTTGATCTCACACAAGATTTTTTTTTTTTTTTTTTTTTTTGTTACCATTTTTCAAAGGTCCCTCAACAAGAGGGAAGGGAGAAAAACCAAAAAGTTTTGTTTGGAAAGCGAGGCCCTTCCCCAGCCCACCGCCGTGCCCCTCCAATCCTCCACCACTACCACGCTCTGATGCCACCAACACAAGGTGGCTGCTAACACGAGCTCTGTGCACAATAAGGACTGCTGGACTTTGCAGGACATCCAGACCTGCACTTGCCTTCCAAAGGAGCCCTTCCAGAACGCACAGCCCGTGCCAGGAAGGGCAGCAACCACATACCAGGTGTCCTCCGGGAGGCTTGCACTCCAAGAGCTGAGAAGGCTGGCACAGGTATCCGAAATAGCACTGCTACAGGGAGCGAGTTTTACACGGGCTTCCACGCCCACGTGCACACGCTCACCTGTGTGTGCAGACGTGCCCGAGCTGCACACGTGGCACTTGAATGCACACTGGGACACGCGGCACCGAGGCCTCACAGCCCCATTGTGACACCTCCCGCTTCCCTTCCGCTGCCTGCTGGCCTCACAGCACAGGCGCAGGTCCCTCCACCTCCCCGTGAAGCTGTCACCGCTTCCTTCCAGGACCGCGGCTGCAGCTCTCCTCCGGCACCATCCACAGCCACGGGGACACAGCAGAGCCCACTGCAAGCACAGGGCTGCCGGAGGGACAGGGCTCTGCACTGGGGCCGTGGTGAAATCGTGTCTGCGTGGAAGGCAGCCCCTCACACATTTCTGGGGATGAAGTCTCTGACTCTTAAACTATGATTTAAAAGCAATGCCGAAAGCAGAAACGGCAGAGATGGGAACCTAATTCACCCACTCAAACTGCCATTTGCAGCAGCTGGGAGAGGCAGCTTGGAAAGGAAAGGGAGCCCATGAACCCAAACAGCATTTCCAGGGCTGCTGCTTCAAGACCTCTGCAAGGACTGGGTTTCCAGCAAGCACCAAGTACTTACTTTCCTGAAATCCACCCTCTTTGGAGATCTCAACCACCAAAAGTCCTTATTTTCCCCTGGAATGGTGAATGGCACTGGCACAGGGTTGCATACTCGGCACAAGGCCCTTGGGGACGCAGGTGCCACTCACCCTTGGCGGTTCATCAGAGCTGGCCCCAACCCAGCACGGCCACAGGTGCTGGGCCACTGCTCCCGGGCATGGTAAGGGCCTTTTGCAGTGAGGACGGGTGACAGACATGCTCCCAAGGACCAGGGAGAGTTGTGGTGCTGACCCCACTGCACAAAGCCGACCAGGCCATGGGAACACCCAGCCTAGTGCTAAATCCCTTCCACCCACCTCAGCCAGAGCCTTACAGCCCACTAATAACTCCTGAATGATCAGTGCCTGCGAGTGTCTGTGAGCTGCAAATACAGTTTGACAAGAATCCAAACCCATTTCATGACAAAGGAAATTAAGAAGCAATTTTCGAGACTGAGAGCGCCTAATGAGAAGGCAAACACACCGCAGACTGCCCAAGCCAGTCCCAGCGCTGGTGCAGCTCAGGAGCAGGGTGATTGCTGGAGGAGTCCGTGATCCATCTGCCTGCGGATGACTACAGATAAGCTGAAGATTACAGATAAGACACTATCTGACAATCCATTTTTTGACATGAGCTACTTGTACCAGACAAGTCTGAAGAAGCTGACAGCAGAATTCACATAGTCAAGGTCTATTTTGCTCTCTCCAAATACTTACGGATTAGCTTTGCAAGCACCAAAAGAATAGCTTTAAAAACTTGCTGCAACCACTCGTGCTTTCTCAGACCTCCCCAGCTGAGCGTTTGCATTCCTCTTCTGCACCAACACCCAGCCAGAGCCGCGCCGCCCTTCGGTGCCACACGCTGCTTCTCGCCACGAGAGCCACCCTAAAACATGACTCAAAACCTAATCAGCTGGGACACAATGCCTCAGATTTTACCAGATTAATTCTGCTTTCCTCTGGCTAGAGTGTGTGCAAACGCCACCAGCTTCTTAAATTAAGAAAATAATTCAAGGTACGGCCAGTCCCTCTACCAAGACAGCAGGTCGGGGTGGGGGGGGGGGTGCCTGTTTCCACTGGGCCTTTGATCTTTGCTGCCTGACCTTGCTTTTAGCAACCTCAGGGGGTCAGAGAAATTGTTTTTAGAGACCTGCAGCCTATCGATTTCTGCTGAAGGTGAGGGACGCCGGCACTGTCATGGTAAAGGCAGACCCCAAAAGCCCAGCAGTGTGTTAGGCGTGCCAGCCCTGGCCTCCACCACGCCGCCGAGGGCATGCCTTGCTGCCGCGGAGGGCAGCGATCTGCCAGCCAGTTCCACCCCGTGAAAGCTAAGGTGAACACGAGGAGACCTCGCCACCTGTATTATAATACACAGCTGTATTGAAATTTTCCTGGCAGAGCTGAAATTTTAATGTTTAATTTACTTGAACTAATGGGTCACAAAATTCCCATCTACGCTGGAAATACTAATGAACCTTTGGATGGACAGAGAGACCTCCAAGCTTTGATCCTTTTCATGGCTGTATTTTAAAACAAGCAGTTCCTTAAGAAGGTTAAGGAAGCAATAATAAAGAATTTTTAGTGTGTGTACATGATCATTCCATACTGATGCACTTCAGCTTTAATAATATTGTATTAAATTTTATTGTAACCTTGCTGACATTTACTGCAAGAGAAAGTGCGTAAGCTTAACAGCCTTATAAAATACAGCCCAGTAATGTACCTATAAAGCATAATATTTCTATACCGATGATGAGCTATTGCAATTGCATCCAATTTAGTGGCTCATTATTAACGAGCGCAATCACCTTCCCAGTCACATGCTCCGGGACGCAGCGCAGTATATTGATGCCATTTCACATTTTACAAGGCAGCTGCTCCAATTTTGCTCAGCGGTACAATCATCTGACAGTGGAAATTCTCTTCTCGTTATGAATTAGCTGTAAAACGCACCTGATGATAAAGGGGTAGGTCCTCGTGCACATCATCACCAGGGCTCTGCTTTATTCAAAGGAGGGAAATTAGTTTACACTGGCTGAGATCAGCCCCATTAAAGCTGATGTGCCGCCTTCAACTCCAATAGATGATCTTTTGCTGAGAAGTGATACTGTTTAGTAAAATTTCTATAGAAGAGACTACTATTGAAATCCTTTTATGGTCTAATATGGCTCAAAGTTGGCTCTCCATATAACCTGTGTCCGCAGGCTGCTCCAAATGCCCTGGGTCACCGCTAGAGCCCAGCTCCCCGGGAGGCTTTCAGGAAGCCCAGCGGGTGCCCAGCTGCACCTTCAGCTGCCTAAATGTCTTGGTAAATCTGAGCCTAGTGGTGTACGCTGGAAAAGCACATTTGGCATCACAAAACGGACTTTGGGGGAATTTCAGCACCTCCTTTCATGAAAGCACATCTGAAAGTCACTGTATCCACAACCGCTTATTCCTAGAAGCCCTTAAGGCTCTCAAGTGACCTCTTCAGTCTGTTCACTTCCTAACAGAAGTTCCCAGGCCTTCCCAGGCCTATCCCATTCCAAAGGGCCAAAGACCTGCTGGGATCCAGAGACCTGGCAAAGAAATTGCTGAATTGCCCTTATAAATCCAAGAGAGGCCTCTAAGCAAGTCCTCCAGATCCTTCCCAAAGGCACCCAGCACGAGGTGCTAGGAGTCAACCATTTTACTGAAGAAGAGACAAAAAGACAAGGATACAAACTTCAGCACAAGGAACTGGTTCAGCCGCCACCTCCAGCGAACACAAGTTGTCTTTTCCCCAACCCTTACGCAATGCTGCTTTCAACGCTCAGCTCCACAGAAGGCTTTCACGATCACAGCTGCAGATTAACATCACTCAAAGACCAAATCCTGCGGCTTCTTGAAGGGCACAACTTTAAAACATGCAGAAGAGGAGCACTTCTATACTTGAAAACACCTACGAGCTTGCTGAGCGTGGATACCACACCTCCTTCAGCTGCACTGAGGCACAAGGAGACCTCCAAGATGCGGTGGGTATCCCTAGCACGAACCAGAGGTCAGGGTGTCTACGAACCTCTCTCATGCGACAACACCCAGTGCAATGAAGTCCTCACAAGCAGGCGGGGATTTTCGGAGCTGTCAAGGTGACACAGCCTCAAAGCAATCAGTGCTGCTCAGCAGGATGAGACAAACACAGCTGGTACCTGGAGGAGATTAATTCAAAGAGTCATCTTGGCTGGGAGACAGGGAAAGATTTTGAGACACTGTGTATGTGGGGTAAAGAAAATAAGTAGTTCATTTTCTTAGAGCATTAAGCTGTAATGGCTGTCAAGGGGGATTACTGATATTGTTATGCCAGTGTCAGCACATGTTGTAGAACAGCTATATTTTGAATTTCCATACTTGCTTAATTTAATGTTCGGATAATCTGACAAATGAAACAGGAGCCTCAAAGACTCCTTCTTCCCCTCTTCCTTTAAAAAAATCATTCTATTAAGAATGTTAAAATTCTTGGGAGCAAGAGCTGGCATACATGGAGGGCACATACTAATCTCATTTATGCTGAGATTTGCTTTCTGTTAAGCAACAGAAAAACAGCTAATCAAGCATAATTCAATAATACATCATCTGCAGATGCAAAGACTCAGAAGATTGGTATGGAGCTTTGCCTATTTACATGAGCTGATGATCTGGGCCAGGTGCATTTAATTGCGCATGGGGTGTGGGTGCACACCTAAATAACTCCTCTGGTGGCTCCTCCCCAGCTTTGGGCTAGCTGGGATCTGGGACAGCTTCCAGCACAGGACTGAACAGCCTCCGAGCTCCTCCGTGCCATTGGCCCGGGGCAGCCGAGGCGGCCCACCTGCCCGGGCAGGGCGCGCTGGCCAGCTGCCACCGTCCCTATCACCCAGTGCACAGCCCGTTGCTTGGGGATCACGGAGGCTGGGAGCCTGATGTCAGCTGGTGACACTGCCATGCCCTCTGCGTCACACCACAGGGTGCCCTGACTGCCTGCATCACACTGCAGAGCCCTTAAAATAACCCCAAACAGACTTATGGCTCCTGGCAGAAAACCCCAGATGGGAAAACACCGTCTGCAGCGGTGGCACGTTTCCACCACCCCTTTGGTCTCAGCATGGGCCACGCTGTAGGAAAAAGGTTCCCCGTGTCAGTCCCCAGCCTACCTGCCACAGGGCAGCCCTGCCACCACCCCACAAAACACTCAGATCCCCGAGCCCCTGAAGCTGCTGCTGGCCCTGCACAAAGCGGGTCGGAGCCCAGCTCTGCCGCAGCCCATTCTGGGGGGTGTTTCACAGGGGGGCATTTCACACCGAGGGCAAATCTCCCTTCACATCACATTGATCAGAGCTGTCTAGAGGAAAGCAACTTTGTTTAGTGGAGCGTTTCAGTTTTCTTCATTTCATTCGGACTTGAGCAAACAGCTCAGGTGGTTGAAATTCCCTGCCCAGGAGGACAGAGGCAGTGCAGGAGAGCCGCTGTGGGCTGCAGCCGTGGGCCCAACGGCCCCAGGCTCCTGGGCAGAGCCTGCGTGGACCTCAAGAGGTTCCTTCAGACCCCTGAAATCAGAAACATCCTCACTAACCAGACTACTTGGCAAAATGGCAAATTCCATCCCCTAACTATTTTTTAAGTGTTACTACTAAGCAGCTCCATAGATCAATGTCATGCAGGAGGGTAAAAAGCCTCACGTTACAGACTGCCTTAAAAGAAACCAGGTACAACCTCTTTGCCAACGCTGCTTCTGGCCAATATCTGATGCATACGAAAAAGCCGTTTGGGGAGGCTGGGGTGGAAAAATCACCGATAACAGACAGTGCACAAGGACAGTGCCCACAGACCAGTTTGCAGGAGAGAGGCAGGGAGACACTTCCCTTTGTTCTCCATCCCCCATTCTGTTGTTAAGGCTCTATGCTAATTTCCCTGGAATTACTATGGCACATTTGTAAACACACATGAAAAGCAGACAGCTCTCTGCAATCACTGCTGTCTTGGGCTATTAAGTATAATATTTAGCTCAGCCAGATGCCTCCAGAAGTTCGCCAAGCCCATAAAACAAGCTCAATCACATATTTTTGAAAATGAGAACGCGAAGCCATTTTGGAAGAGTTTGCGTATATGTTTGTGCATTTGTTTCCTTCCATCTGGCCAATTCCCTCCCAAGGCGGAGAGCTGATGCCCAAGGGAAGAAGCTTTTGCATGCAGCCACCTCTCAGCGACACCCTCCCGAAGCAGGATTGCAGGATTGCTGCCGGTCCCCCCAGGCTAGAGCACATTCACGCACCGCTTCTGACTGAAGAGATGATGAGAAGACGCCGTTGCTTTTGATGGCAGCCAGAGGAAAGCAGGACCTTGAGCTGTCTGCTGGGTGCAGACCTCAAGGGTGGCTGGTTCCAGCGTACCGCAGAGGGAGCTTTGCAGGCCTTCAGGGTGCTAAAACCCCAGCACGTTTCAAGCCTTTCTCTGCCGTTAAGGCTGCCTGAAGGAGCTCTGCAGAGGAAGGACACCACCACAGGCTCCCAACCCACAAACACACCTGTAACCCTTCCAGACCTCAGCACCTCAGTAAGGTGCCTGCACATGGATGGGCTCTGCCCCGCGAGAACTTGAGGCTGGAGGTGCCAGAACGGCAACACGAGATGTGCTCATATGGCCACCGTGTCCTGAGGCTCAGGACACCCCCAGCACTGTGCTGGTGCTGCTCATGCTGAAATGAACCTGGCCAAGAGCTCACACCGGCAGTCATCCCATGGCAAAACAGGGCAGGAAGAGGAAGGCAAAGCATGCCAGAGTATTAAATCTCTCAGGCTATAACCCTAGAGCATATTTAATTATGTCCTGATGCAGAAAGTGCTGCAAAGACAAGAAAGCTGGAAAATCCTAGGAGGCACCCAAGGGCAGCTACACCAGGAGCAGCCAGACCGACGGATGTCCAAGGCCCAATCCAGCCCATGTGTCAGCTCTGTAACCACAAAGAGGTCAGGGAACCCCCAGGAGACAGGTACGAAGCACCCATTTTTTTCAGGGAAAAGCCTCCTAAGCCCCCCATGCCTGAGCCTGTTGCTTGCTCTGTCCTGCCCCAAGCACTGAGTAGAGCAATGCTCATCCCTGCACAAACCCAGCCAAGGACTTTTTCCTATCATCTAAAGGAAGCTCTGCCTGGTTCAACAAACATTTCATGACTTTTATTTATTTTTTAACCATTCAACCAGCTTGGAGCAGCACAAGCCCCTGCAGCCACACCTGCTTTAGCCTCCCACTAGGCGTGCATTGAAGCAGTCCCTGCCCTGGGCTCTGCGCCCCAGGACCCACACAAGCACCCATGGGAGATGCTGTCTTCTCACCATGTGCCCAAACTCTGCCTGGTATGACAAAAAGCACCTGAGCTGCTGTCCAACAGAAGTAAGCGTAGTGCTCCTAACAACATGGATAGCAAGGATGAAATTCCAGCAATAGCACATGCATCGAACCCAGACCGATGAATGGCTTTTGAGTTCACCCAGCCCGAAGGAACATCCCAACTCGGCATCATCCAGAGTGTCCTCGCTGCTTCCCAAAGCCACGTTACCCAAACCAGTGGCTCTAAGACAAAAGCACAAAATCAGCCAAAGAGGAATAAAACCAAGCTCTTGGCAGAGGGGTCAGCAGCACGCATGGCACCCAACGCCCACCCGTGCCCCCACGGCTCCTGCTCGCAGAGCCCGGTTGCTCCCCGGTGCTGGTGGCCAAGGGCACTGGGGACAGTGGCCGCTGGTCCCCTCAGCAGCCCCTGCGGAGAGAAGGATCTGGAGCTGTGGAGGAACATCTGGAGCTTCAAAGGGGAGCATCCGGAGGCTCCCAGGGTGAAGCTGGCCAGGGCCAGCGCCGTGCACGTGTGGCTTTCGCAAGCCGACAGGAGGTTTGGCTGGTAGGTCTCGAGCTGATCCGCGAGGCTGTGAGGCTGAGATGCTTGGCCCTGCCCAGAGCCAGAACACATGTTTGTGGGATATACAAACCACTTGAAATAGAGGCCACAGAGGACCCATTAGAAATTCAATATTAGCTTTGTAAAATTGCTAATAATTAGCTACAGCTCTTTTCTCCATCACGGCAGCTGGTGACATGAAAGTGATTAAGTTTCTAATGAATAGATTAGGGTTACTGAATATATTAAATAACAAGGTTTTTAATCAACTGTTTATTGATTCCAGCAAGACAGTTCTGATGGCAAAAAAACCACGGGGTAGCAGTGGAATTTATTTATGGGCTAGTGTTCTACATCAGAAATAATTAAAAATAGATTATTTTTCACCAAATCTAGAGCTTTTTTCTCTTTGAGGCAGCTCAATATGGATTAAATTAACTGCAAATAATAAATTAAGGGAGAATTGAAAGCTAAATTCAGAGTGGAAAGGTGCTCAGAGCTTGGCAGTCAATCTTTGTTTTTGCTTGTTGTGACAAAACCAGCCAAATATTTATTGTCTGGATTTAGCCAGCAGAGACAGAAGGTTGGATGAGTCGGGTGCAGACTTTCCCAACACCCTCCCTGCCCTCCAGCCTCATAAGAAGGACCCAAAAGGACCCCAACCCAAAAGCAAACTGGATGGCCCGAAGGAAGGCAAACCTTGTTTCTCCCGGGTTGGTTTGTAGGGGCAGCACTAAAACCATCCTCCTCTGCGAGATGCCGCCACCAGCTGTGCTCCGGGGCAGGCGCTGCAGGGAGCGGCCAGGTCTGCACCCCGGGTCATGGCCCCAGCCCCATGTTCCCCTCGTTACTCCCCTTTCTTTCCCTTTCCCAGGTCGCTGGATGTCACTGGGAGCAGGGTGAGCGTGCTCAGAGCCCTCCTCCCCTGGGAAATTCCTGCAGAGACCCACCACAGCCTGGACGAACACAACAGTCCCACCTCGGAGCACAGTGCTCGGGTTGTAGCCAACAAACCCCCGCGGAAAAACGGAGCCTTCCTGCTCGGCCACGTCCCTCATCCTCGCTGGCTGTCAGAGGTGACACACCACAAAGGAAAACATCACCAGCGGGTCAACCTCCATCTGGGAAGACATCTCCAACCAGCAGAGACCTTTGCACTGAAAAGCTGTGAATCCGCCGGTGACATCTCACGTCCCAGCCCTTATAAACAAATCCAGGAAACAATTTCCCTCTGCTCACTGAGGATCTTTCCAGTGCTGCCCATCAACCTCTAGGTCCAGCCTGGAGACCAACAAGCACATCTCATGCTCTTTAAGCAGTTTCCAGATCTGCCACGAAGCGCTGCCATCAGGTTCTGAGGACCCCGCCTGCACCCCTCCACGTGCTGGGATCCAGGATGTCCCACGGTTTTAATTACCTGCAGTGGAAACCGGCCGGAGGAAAAAGAAGAAATATGTAGGAGCACTAACTTTTTCCATAGCTCCAAAGGGCTGAGCAACTTTCTGCCAGTACATACAGCTACCTAGGGGTCCATTATTTTATTAAGGGATATTTGAAGTGCTCCATGACATAAGCAGATCCATAATATATATACACTGCATACACATACGGAGCCATTTATAGAGCAAATCTTTCTAGCCCTGATAGTTTATAATGTAGAGGACCTTTAGTCTGGCATTGAACCGAAGCCAAATACTGCATGTGCTGTTTAAATCACTGTAATGCACAGAAGACATTTTTCTTTGGAGCCACGGTAGAAGCAGGATTCCCTGGATGGTTTTGCTCTGGAAATGGCAGCTGTTTGAAGCTGCCGCACAGGTCCGCATCAGGACAAGCAGTGCCTGTAAAAAGGTCTTGGTGTGCAGAGGGTCATTGATGGGATCAAAGGGACGGGATAAATAAGCTTAGGGACTGTCGTGTTTTGTCCACGGTGTGCTGTACGGCTACCACTCACATATGTGATGAGGGTCAGCGGACAGAGATAGAGAACGTGAAACCAGGTTGGATCCTCACCACTTCCACAAACCACATCACCATGCCATGTGAGCGATACAGTCCCCTTTCTTCTGCTGTCTTGTCTGTCCACTACGACTTCATTCCCACAAGGAAGTTAGATGCAAAGAAAATACGAAGCAGAGACTGCTGGCAGTTACCTACCAGGCTTTCCTTGCAGCAATGCCCCAGTTTTAAGATCAGACACCTGAGATGCGTGTTGTAGATCCACAGCCCCCAGATCTGCAATAATAATATCTATATACTGTAATTTTAATATCTAACTCTGAAACTACATATTTATGCCAAGCAACATGACTGGAAACCATGTATTTAATCCTAGAGAGGCAGATGCAAGATCATCGACGTTTCAAAGTCCAAATGCAACTTGATCAAGTTTTTCCGTTTTCATTCTGCTTAGCCTCTGAATCTTCTCCCTTAAATACAGGAGGGTTGACACAACCGAAGACTCACCATTTTGCAGCCCAGGCCCCTCAGCTTTCAGCTCATCAGCCGGTGATTGTTCGGAAACTACCCATGGGATATGCCCGCTAACCCTCCGCTCTACGCACAAACCAAAATGTGAATGCATTGTGTACGCGAGGCTTTGTGGGACTTTTACAAGTGTAAATTCCCGTTAAAGGATGTTAAATTTCAACTTCAAGATCAGTCTGAACATACCACAGTGCCTGCACGCCTGGGACAGCACAACGCCTTCCTGCTGCCTTGCTGCAGTTTATTTCACAGCTCCTTCTGAGGCTGGGCTGTGCACATGTAAAACAAGATTTTAATGTCCCGTGGTGTCGTCCTAAGCTGTTGTTCGTGCCCTTCTCAGCAGGACGCATGGGGAAGAAACAGCTCCACCTTCTGCCCCCACCCCAGCCAGCTGCTATTCAAGTATTTGTGCCTTGTAAGTGTGAAAGGCAGCTTTTAGTTTGATTTTCCAGACAATTAACGCTGAGATACCTGACCCCTCGGACACGGAAGATACCCCGCAGAGACACGAGGGGCTCTGACACAGGGAAGCTCACAGCTGTGCATAACACCAGCATCAGATCCATAGAGCTGTTCAAGTCTACCGCCGCCAAACAGGCAATGCTTCTGACATAAAGGGACGGCCGCTCACTTGTACGGGTTGTTTGCCTCAACTTCCTACCCGATTTCTTCAGCTGGTGTTAGCTGCAGCTCAGCGTGCTGTCGCTGTCTCTGTGTGCAGATGTCCCTTTGTATCCAGGTACCAAACCAACAACCTCCGCAGCCATCCACGCTCAGTCTCATCAGGACACAATCACATTTACTTGCCCCTGAGGCTTCATTTCAGTAAAACCCTTAGGTCTTATGAAACTTTAAGCTTCAGAGGGCTTCCCCAGCCCTTTTGCCTTGGACACCTGGGGAGGAGGCGAGAGCCTGGAGCATGGTTGTGCCAGCGGGGATTCCCCGGGGGCTGGGGGGAACCTCTATGAAGCCAGAGACGTGCCCTGGAGTATCCCCTCCAAGCCAGGGCCCACTCCGAGCTGAACAGCAACACTTACAGAACAAGAGCTGAAAAACTTCCCACCACTGACAGAACAAACCCTAGAGGAGAAGGCAACTCCCCCGCACACCACGTGCTGCAGGACACAAGCCCCAGCTGGCAGCAGCACTCCAGAGCTGGAGGTGCCCTCGAGGCGTCCTTTTCCATCCCAGCCTCAGCCCCTTTTCCCTCTCACAGCCCCAGAGGGGAACTGGCTCACCCACAGCGAGGTGCTCGAGGCTGCCCTTACTGCTGTGAAAGCACGAACAGAAGTCACCTTGCATCTCTGCTTCCCTCCCAAGCCCTGAAAGTTGGTCTTTTTTACAACAAAACTAAAAGCACTTCCTCGGTGTCAGTCTATTGCTTTCACTTCTCCTGGTGGAAGCGTCACAGGTAAAGGAACTTTTCTTCCAGGTCTCAGTTTTCAAGCACCCTTAATTTGCTCCTATGATGAATTGCCCAGAGGAAAGCCGAGCTCACACGTGTTCCTCAGTGCACGGGAGAAACCCTGCACACATGGAAATTGCAGCAGAATGTTTCATGGGGAAAGGGAACACAGTCAAGGACAGTGGAAAAGGGGGGCCCGGGCTCTTCTGTGGTTACATCCTAAACACAGCAGTCCTTTCTCTGAGCTTTACGAGACTCGGTAGTGATACTTGATGTCTGACAACCAAAAATGTGTAATTAATCCTCAGGCTTTTCACCTAGAGCACACCGTGTGGGGGGCAAGCCTTTGCCCTTGACTCACGCTGATCACCTCCAGAACACACCCGCACACACCCTGCCTGCTCCCCGCTGCGGTTTCTGAGGGCTGAGCAGAGCCGCGTGCCCCGAGGCCGGCAGCTCACCGGCTGCTGCTGCAGACACGCTCTCTGCCCGCGCTGAGCTGCGAGCTCCCACCCCGCGCTCGTTTCACCTCCTGCTGGAGGGGCCGGTGTGCAGAGCGCCCCGGCTGCAGCCTGCGACTCCCTGTGCAGCGCGGCCATCTGGGGGAGGTGGTTTCCAAGAGGCAGCTGGAGAAGCAGTGCTGAGCACCCGCAGTAAGGCAGAGAGGGCTTGCCTGGCTGGCAAGAAACCCTGGCGTGTTCCTGCAGGATCCAGCCGTGCTGGTGGCCAACCGCAGCTTCCCATTGAGTCCCTGTGCTGCTAGGTGTACGGCTGTAGCATGGGAGGTGGCGCGCATCCTGACATGAGGGCACATGAGCTGGGGATTCACCTCTGAGCTTGTGGGTTGCTCCTGGAAGCCTCCGAGCATCCAGCGGAGCTCAGCAGGACGAGGCTAGATGGCAAAGGTGCACCGCAGGAATCAGCCTGAAAGCCCTCTCCAAATCATTAGCCCCCTTCTTTTCTTTCACCACTCCAATTTGATGAGTCCCTGGAAAGAGCAAGGTCAAAGATGAAGAAAGCAGTAAATACTTCCATTGAGGGAGACGTTGTGAAGAGCTTGCATGGCAGAAAGACCGCTAAGATCAAATGCAGCCTGGGCATTTTCACCATCTGGAGCAGCATTCACTCAAATAACGTTCCTTGCGGGGATTACCCCATCACCTACGAGCTCAAGTTACAATTTATAACACTGAAGCTGCAGGAAAATATAGCGCCAAAGCTCTTTGGAGAAGGCAAGCATCGTTGGATTGCCCTGGGAGAGCCTCCCGCTCTGCTCCATCCTCCCCGCTCCACATTGACTGCGAGGTGCCAGACGTGCACATCCCACTGCCCGGCCACCCGGGTGCTGCTCCCGGCCCCGAGGAGATGCGATCGCACGGAGCCAGGGCGAGGTGCTCGAGGCCGCCCTTATCGCACTTAATCTGCGTGAATTCCAGAGAGCCTCTGGGAATAGGAGATTTGTCGGCATTTCCCATCTCACGTTTCCTACTGGAAATCCCTCCAGCTGGTGAGATGCTGTAATAGGTACCATTTAGCTAGCTAATGAAATCCATATGTAATTGTCAGAAAGATAATTGACACATTAGGACTCTGAGATCTGCGTTTGGCCTTTTGCAGTTTGTACCTTGTGCTGTGGCAGCTGCAGTGATGGTGAATGGGTAGCGCCTAACAGCACACCAAGAGTGTATTTCTTCTCCCCAGATTGGAAGTTCTCTACCTGCGTAAAAGGCTGGTTTAATGCAGCACAGAAGCAGCTACGCTCATCTCCTCTCCTGAGGATCTTACACTGCTGTGTCTTCCTTTCAAGAGGATTTCCACTAGGAGAACGTGTGCAGGGAGCGCACTACAAGCACGCTGCTATGCTGAGTTAACCTGAAGTGTGGGGGGGGACAGACGGACTGACCCATACAGCTGGGTGGAGGGAGGCTCTCTTCTTCCTCATCGTCATACCCACCTGCAACTTGGTCCAAGTGACTTCAGTTTCTGCCATCCTGAACACTTCTAGCATCTGCAAACTCTGTCAATTCATGGGCTTTGCCCCCAGGGGACTCTGCTACTACCCCTCTCCTCCAGGGAGGCTTACCAGTCCCACCTGCTAGCCAGCGACAAGCCCACGAGAGGACTCGCCTTCACCTCCTGCTGTAACATAGCACGGGCCTTTGATGAGAGAACTCGACAAAAGCTTTCTGGAAATCCAAGTACGCTCTGGATAGAGCTCCTGGTGGAAAACGGCCAGAAATGCAAATTCTGTGCAATCATCTAAAGTACATTTTCCATAGGCTGAGCATGAACGTCCCTTGGTAGAGGGAAAGCCAAACCTACCACGTGGATCTCTGCATCCAAGGCTCTTGCTTCGGGCCAAGGTATGACTTTAACGGAGATCCTCTGATTTTCTGTAGAAGCCTTGCAATGTGTGAATGTGTATCCAGACAACCACAACGCTTTTGGGCTAGGATGCCATCTGGAAATCATTAGAAAGCGCAGACTCGCTCATGGGATTTCATGCACTTCCCGCCCGACATGGGAACAGCCTGTTCCTCATTGTTCGGCTGCTTCTGTTCCTCAACACATCAACTAGAGACAGAGCAAGTGTCTCCATGCTGTGAGGTGTCGTTTTCTTCCTATCCTTTTGAATCACTCCTTTGTCCCCCGTTTCCAGCGCAGTAATTCACCCCCTGGCATTTTGCGAGGAGCATCCCTCCTGCCCGGCACCGCGCACGTGAGCGCGCAGCCCTCCGGGACCGGGGCGGTTTGCAAGTTCCTCGCTGAGGCCTGGAGCCAACGGGAATGGGGAATTTCATTTTTTCAGGTCTTTTCTTTGCGTGTGTGGTTTTTTTTAGTGTATTTTGCTAAGCACAGAACAACATGGGGACAGCACAGAATATAAACTTCTTTCCTCTTCTAATTCATTTCACAAGCTAAACAGGATCCGTAGCTTTCCCGAGCTACCTTGGGGACTCCCTGGAGCGTCTCATATGGTCACATTTCAGCCTCCTTTCTGTCTGCATTTTATGCATTCTTACTCCAAAAGTTTTGAACTCCCTCTCCCCATTCTTCCCTGCTTTTAGGAGATTTTTTTTTTTAAACAGCCACGTAGAGGCTGCAGGTAAAACACGAAGAGCCCAACTCTCCAGTGCTATGCAGTTTTTGCAGTCACTTCCATTGCTGATGAGCAAAATAAAACGTCACTATTTCTGACTTATACTCACTTTCTGCTAAGTGAAGGAGACCAAAAAATGATACTCTATTCCTACCAGTTCTGAAGATCTCTTGACCACGCATCTCAAGGGCGGAGAAGAAACAGGTAAGAGGTAACAGACATTCAGCTACGACAACTCTCAGAGACCTCCCGGTCCTGAACTGCCAGAGTCTGACAGAGCAGGAACATCTGGATGGAGCCAGACCCGTTTGTGCATATTTACTGAACAAGCTTATTTACAATCTAATTATTTCCAAGCAGCTTCATCGCATTCTTAATGTTGTGTCAAGAGCAAAGGCAGAGCACTTGACATGTTTAATGACTGACTTAGAGCCCCGGTACAAGGAGTCACACGATGGGGTGAGGAAAAATGCTGCTCTCAGAGCCCAGCCGAGCAGCAAACACCTCCGCAGGCCTTCCTGCAAAGGAGTGCGTGGGGAAGAAGGCTGGAGACAAAGACGGCAAATACCAAGAAAGCTGAGAGCAAATGAAAGGAAAACCAAGTCTTTTTTAAGAAGTCATTACTCAACTAAACTCATGATGTGTTCACAAAGGAGGGCCCTATTCACGTGTTCTGTGTCCCCACCATGTGCACCGCTGCTCAGCTGCATAACGCTGTGCAGTTGTGGCCAACCCGAGGGCATGGCAGATGGATGGCGGGGCTGCTGAGCTCTGACTCCTGGAGCAAACACCCCAAAATTTGCTAAAAAACAGCAGCAGCTCAATGCCTTGAACCGCTGAACCTCATTGACAGTCAATTTGTTGCAAAGGAAGTAGGAAAAAAAATCATTGTTTTTATTGCCTCTTGAATGTCAGCTGGCGTGCTCTGCCTTGGGATAATGCACTCTAATTACACAGCGAGCCTTCCAAACACACTCTTCAAGTCTGCCGCATGTGGCATTTACAGTTGCTGTAATAACATGACAGACAGCCAAGAAGCACAGCACAAGCACACCTCTGACCTGCAAGTGACCCGCTAATTAGTGGATGCACGAGGTTAACGAACGGAGCGCTCCATGCAGGGAGGCGTGTTAGCAGAGTGAACTCCAACCTCGGTAAACTGGAAAATCTATGCCAGGAGGTGTTTACACATTCATTAGAGATGTTGGCGAAACAAAACACAACACAAAGTCCCCTTCCCGTTAATAGTACGCTCAGAACAAAATGAGAGGTCTCTTTTTTCTGCACGCAACAATTACTGCGGAGGGTGAATTGTAACGACGGAATTAGGGCCCGCGTTTGGAACCGGCAGGCAATTAGCTCCCAGTTGGCGCAGGATGCTTTGCCAGGGCTGGTGTGCCATCCTACGCAGCCACGCATCTCATTTTGTCCTGTGGCTGGTATCAAAGTGGTGTTGGACACTCCGGAGTGCGGCTGGAATCGCATTTCCAGAGAACTGGAAGCTTTGGGGCCCGATCCCACTTGGCCCAATGCAAGGGTGCCAGGTTTGGATGGCCCCGAGCCAGGCAGAGCTGTGCCGCTCTCCACGGGGTCAGCGGGAACATCCCCGGGCCTGGGAGGCTGCAGTCACACCCCCGCTCCTCCCAGAGGGAGGACGACACCACGATCTCCCAGAGGAGGACACATCTCCCCACTGCTGCCCTCCCTGCTGGGTCGAGATGGCTCTGATTAGGGTCAAACCCAATCAGCCAGCTCTACCCAAGCCACCAAACCAGCCCAAATCCCCCGGCTGGCTGTCAGGTGCTCGCATGAGGACACGCACAAAGTGCGGCTGCCTCCTGCTCGCCTCTACCGAAGCAGGGCCCAGCTCCGTAGTTGCCGTGGCAAATCAAGAGCGGGGATATCCCTACAAACTGATCCCGGTTCTCCATCACGCAGTGACACGGACACGTCCCCAGATGTACTCGGTCCTCAGCTAAACCTCCCAAGGCACGAACTAAGCCTGACAAGAAATATAACAGGAGAACGTTGCAGAAAAACGATGGGAGCCCAGGCAGGAGCAAGGCACAGCGCTGCACGTGGGTGAGGGCTGGAGCATGAGCAGAGATCGCTACGAAGGAAACAAAGCTTTTTTTTTTTTTTTTTTTGTCAGAAGACTTATTTTGGTGGGAAAGCCCTTTTTTGACACGCCACCAAAAATCTGGAAGCTATTTTTATATTTTTCTCTTTACAGAAGAATAACCTAAACACTTCCAACTCAATCAGAGCAACCCCAAAGGCCTCCAAGGATCTCCCACTGGGGAGAGGGAGTGTCAGCTCTGTTGACAACACTGATAATCTCCAAGTTCTGGTAACATTTTTCCTGCAGAAACTAGACATTTCTTGTGCAGCCCTTCATGCCCAGAGCCACGTGGTTGCTGCAGCCCAGCTGGGGACGCCCGGTGCCAGTGTCCCCTCCTGGAAGCACCGGCTGAAGCCTCCAGCCTCCGTCACTCCCGTAAGGCACACACCCGGGGAATTTCTTACTCCATCTGACCCAGGAACACTTTTGACCTGCATAACACAGACCGGACGGCTTAGGGGAGAGAAAGAACCCTATCTCTCTGGCAAACTCATGGACTGTACCCGATAAACTGAGCTCTCTGTAGCTCTGAAATTAAGGCAAAACTTCCCCTATTTGCCTCCTGCTTTCAGGCACACTAAACCCCACTGGGAGACGAAGAGCAGAGCACTGCATTTCAGACAGGTGTTTTTCAGCTACACTTGGGCACAAAGATTTCCTTTGATCCAAGCTGGGATTTTCAGTAAAGCTGCCCCAAGCCCCGGGGGTGAACGTAATCCCTCCCTAGCTAACAGCCGGGGGGACGCAGCCCCTCCAAGGGACCCGCTCCTCGAGGGAGCTTCCACCTCATCCCCAGCCCAGCTGAGCAAGGTGAAGAGCTGGAGAAAAAAAAGAAAAGAAAAAAAAGCAACAGTGGGAATTTGCTCGGCAGCTGACAGAACAAGCAGGCAGGAGCCGAGCAAAGAGAAATCGGTGCAGTGGAAGCAGCGGGGTTATCACCGGCACCAGGAGCGGGGCAGGGGCCAGGCACGCAGTTTGTGCATCCCCAGTGGAAGCACGGGTAACCCAGCGGGCTGCTTTTCCCCGGGAGGTGGAGTTCAGCTGTCAGGAGCTGTGGCTTATTCACTCCGCTCCAGCCTACCAGGCACAAAGCAACCTCTAAAAGAGAAGAAAAAAAAAAAAAAAGAAAAGAAAAAAAAAAAGAAAAGCTTTCCCCCCTATTGGAAGATGAAGGGATTTTTGCTCTAATCCCTAAACAAACACATTTAATGCCATTAAACACTCCCTGGCATTACTGAGACATATCGTTCTCATGCTGCTGCATGCAGAGCACAGGCTGGGTTTCAGAGAGCTGAGCTCCCGTGATTGCTTTGCACTCAACCTGTCCCCAGTGGAAAAAAAAAAAAAGCCTGCTTTAACACCATTCCCTGGGAATAGGAAGAAACTGGTGAGTCAACTTCAGGGAAATAGATAGTTTGGAGGATTTTATGGCGCAACATCTGCAATTAGTTTTGAAGAATCAGTACAAATAATCCCAAAGCAAGCCAGCTCTCTTTCTCTTCCCCTTCTACAATCTTTTTCTCCTTTATCCCAGTTTGCCAGCTCTACTTTTCTTACTGGCCATTAGCACAGATCAGAGAAACAGCTCTTCTCTTGCAGAGCAATGGGGCAGGGAGCCAAAGGGAAAAAGAGGATGACAGCTGGGTAGGACTTTTCCCAGCTCCTGACACTCTTCAGCATGGAATACTTGCCTTCCCATCTTAAAACTGCAAAGAAGAAATCGACGATGCTGCATGAGCCAACACCAAATGAAGAGATCAGATGTCAATATTTTGTTCAGCCAAAATCAAATGAGTTCGCTTCTCCATCAGTTTTTGTTTTTAAAATAAAATAAAGAGGCCAATTAACTTGTTTTAGTTTACTGTGAATAACCGATAATTCCGACACAACACAGCATTTGTAGGAAAGAAGTCATTACAGGAGCCACAACAATGTGAAAATCAGATTATCCCTTGAAATGATCCCTTTTTCATTAATGACTGCTTTAAAAAAAAAAAATGGATTTCTTGAGACTTGCATTTCCCAGCCCTTTCTGACCAGCTCTTTTCTGGGTTACAAGGAGCGGGATTATTATGTGGTTAGGAATTCAGATCACCGACGTGATGAGTTGGACAGGGGTGGCCCAGCTCCAGCATGTACTCAGAGCCTGCTGCCACCTGACTGCTGCGCCGGGCCCTGAGGGCAAGATGAGCTCTGCAGATGCTCATCCTTTGCCCATCGCTGTGGTAGGTCTTTTCCAGGCTCCAGGTGAACCAGATAATATTCACAGCAGTAAGTACTTTCAAAAAAAAAAAAAAGTTTTGGAAAGGATCTAAAACCACATTTTTCTAGGCTTAATGCAATGGCTCTGCACAAAGGGCATCTCCCACCCCATCTCTTCCCATACAGCTCTCTGAAGCACGCAGCTTCGCTTAGACACAGATACGAAACTCGTTGGGAAAATTCCTGGCATCCTATGAAGCCCTACAGGGCAGAGCACACAGTGCAACGGGCCCCACCATGGAAGCACTGACAAAAAGGTCAGGATCAGCCTGGCTCATGGCTCTGCATCCATCTCACACCCTCCAGCCGCAGTCTTGCTCCCCCTCGAGATACCACCTCCAGCTGCTCCCCAACCACTCTCCCCTCCCCGACTTCAACACCACAACCAGTACGAACAGCAATTCCTTCCTGGTCAGACCCACATGGACTGGGACAGGTTAGAGAGCAATTACCAGAGCAGCTCCGCCGGTGGACTTGGCAGGAAGGATGGACAGACAGCTGGGAACAGCAGCCCCTGCAGCCAGAACAGCTGCAGCCTGAGGACAAGTCCCAGCCATATAAACACCCCCCGGTATAGGATACAGACCCAAAATCAGATGCACTCTGTGCCTTGTCAGCCAGCAAACCTTGGCTGCTGCGCCGCAGGCTCCTGCCCAGGTGCCCTCGCTGGCCGGAGGCGCCGAGGAAATGCCAGCACCTCTCCGAGCTCAGCTGCCCCAAACCAGGTGGCTTCAAGCAGAGCAATCACTGCGACAACAACACACCCACCTGACTCCAGACCAGGGAGATGCCACCAGGCCCATGGCATCACCGCAACGCTTCTGCCTTTTACTTCAGCAAGACAAAGCGGCAAGCATCCCTGGGGAAGAGGAAGGTGCCAGCTTCCTGGGACTATAATGATAACGAGGAGTTTAAACGTAACCACAAATATAAAATTTTAAAACTCTCATAAACAGATTTGAAAGCGAGCCAGAGGAACTGGTGTGAACATGAACCGCTCCGGTACAAAGCCGGGTAAGAAGGAAGAAGAGAAATCAGTGACGAGCTTTGTTTTTTGGTGCGTGTTTGCAGGAATTAGCTTGAAAATAGGTCTTTTTCCTAATAAGTAGCTCAAGATTGATTTTTTGCACTCGTTAATTGGTGAGCAAAGCCCAAACGCAGACGTGCCAAACACAGACGTGTCAGCCCAAAGCTCGTCAGCTGGCGCTCAGCCAGGTCAACATTTGACCGAAAAGCCCACCTCATTTTAGTGGGCTGAAGTCTGGAAAAGTGATTAGCTAGAGAAAGGCCAGTGTATTGCTTTGTACCTGGGGAACGCTGGAGCAAAGCAAAGGCTCTCAGGCCCTAATTAAAAAGCTGCCTTTTCACTCGACGGAAAGCCGGAGCGCAGTGAAACGAAGGAAGCTGGTGCTTTTCCAGCAGCGCTCATAAAGCTGTCAATACGTTGAGAAAGTGGCCTTGATGGTGTGAAAAGTCATCTCCAAGAAAAAAAAAAAAAAAAAGAAAATTCTTTGCTGTTCAATAAGGCCTAACAAATCATCTAGGATCACATAAATGGCTAATTTAACAGCAAATTAGTAGTGTTTATGAAATCTAGACAGCTAGCCAGCTCGCAAAGACAAATCAAGAGCAGGTAATTAAGAAGTTGGATTCTAAGAAGTTGGATTCAGATTTTCTCTTTTTTCATCGTGCACATGCATGGTGATGCTCAAGACAGAAGGGGACTGAGGACTGCCCTCCTTTTTGAGGGAAGTGTTGCTCTGCGGAGCACGATGCCACCAGTGGGCACTGGGCACCCAGGTGAACACAGGCACGTTTCTGGCCCCAGGACCTGGCCGCCGTGACTGTGCTCAGGGCAGGGACCTCCTCGCTGGGCTTCCTGCAGCCTTGCTGTGCAGTACAGACCTGTTTTCCAGATGTAGCTCTTGCAGCTGTGAGAAAAGTCCATCACCTTATCTTTACAGACTCCAGAGCTTCCAGAGGACTGAAATGGCTACTTCTCTTCATAAAATTAATGGCGTGCTTTTTATGGCTTTCAGCTACAGCTGGGAGCCTGATTCTGCTTAGAAGGGACTGCTAATACAATTACCAGGCTGGTTTTACACTGTAAATTCTCAGTTGTTTTCTTTTCACTGTTTGGGAGTTTCTCATTTAGACGTGCCCTGGAAATCAGGTAGGGTTGTTCCGCAGCTGGACCGAAGGTTATGCTGGCACTTGTTTTATAAAAAACATATTTTCAAGGTTTATAATGGCAATAAAAGTTTTCCCTTCTTGCTGAAACTTGGCATTGATAATTCAGCAGAGCTCCGGAGAACATTTTTTGGAAAAATCTGAAGAAAATACGCACACACCCCATGCATTTTTCAGGCTTTAGTGGGCAGACAGGACTCCTCAGTGAGGCACGGGGGCATTTCTACAGCATCTGCAGAATGGCACGGGTCTCCCTCCCAGCTCAAGAGGTCTTCAACCTCTTGTCCTCCATTAGGAAGCGATATCACATTAGCTTAATTGCACGTTGATGAACCTCCTGATGTCAATACAGTTATAAACGTTTATTTTTAGGTATTTTATACCAAGTTATCCCCTTATGGGCAAAGTAAGCTGCACCCATGCAAGTCTTTACACTATTATGCCAATACAATTCTGAATGTTCACACAGTTATGTAAGTTTTTTTTTTTAAAAAAAAAAAAAAGTTTTATCCAGTGTGACCATATCAAACATCAGCCAGACAATCAACTGAGCAATGAAGGAGGAGAGAGGAAGCACAGCTCAATTTGAGCGTATTTATCTACCAGCAGAAAAGCGGCCAGGAAACAATTTTCCCTTCCCAGAAGGGTTTGAGATTTCCACACAGAATCAGAGGAAACTTTACTCTCAAAAACCTTCAGGTGCTGAGACACAGGAAGGAGAGGGGAAACTTCATTGGATGAATAAAAATGGGAGGATTTGTTTTAAATCTTTGTGGGGTTTGTTTTTAGGCAAGATGCAAAATTCAGCCAACAGCAGCTTCTTGAAATCTATTTCAGAAAACGTTGACTCAGGCCATTTAGGAAGCTAAGCAAATGCAGAAGTGAAGTCCTTGCAAGGATATATCCTGGTTAAAAGCTAGAAATGTGGGGATAAACGGCCAGTTCTTGCAAGGCAGCAAAGTCAGCATGGGAGCCCTGGAGAGATCTGTGCCATTAAAAATGCACGTTCATAAATGACCTGGAAAAGGGCGTGAGCAGTGAGGTGAGAAAGTTTGCTGACAACACTAATTTGGAGAGCTCCGTGATGAACTGCAAAACAACTTTACGATACAGTGACAGGTAATAAAAGAGCAGATGAAATTCGATGCAGATAAATGGAAAGGGACTCACATGGGGAAAAAAAAATCTAAAGTTCCTATATAAAATGAAGTGCTCTGAGCTGACCATCACCACACAGGGCTATACCTTGGGGTTGTGACAGATGGACCTGTGAAACATCAGCACAGTATGCAGTAGTAATTAAGAAAATCCTTCATTAGAAGCGATTAGGAGCAAAGAATAAACCAGAGAATACCATTAATACCACAGCACAACACCACAGTCTGTGTGCCACTTGCATCCTGATCGCTGCGTGCAGGCCTTCCCTCAGCTTCAAGAGGATGTTGTGACAGCAAAAGGACCAGCGAAAGGTGAGAAGGGTGATCAGAGGTAACTGCAGCTCCCACATGGAAGGGTCAATCAAGCTATGACACTCCAGCCAAGAAAAGTTAGGAAAGGACTAAAGGATGAAACCATGAGTGATGCAGAAAGGTGGATACTGTTGATTCCCTCTTCCAATGCAATAATTTGGAAAGAGCATCAGCAGTGAAGAAGATGAGTCTACCCTGCATATAGGAAGCCTCATTTTTGAAGGAGGTTGTGGATGTTGAAAGTTTGCCTCAGAACAGCTGGACCGACGGCTTTCAGTGCTGGCTTTGAGGAGCCACTGCTCAGCAAGACAGAACAAAACAAGACCCGAGGACTTTGTAAAGCAGCAAGCAAAAGCCACCTCTGGTCCTTCCTTACAGTACGATTTTCCTTCTCATTTACCTTTTCCCTCACAATCAATCAATCTCTTCTCATTTTCAGCCCCAAACCAGTTCTGTAGGGATTCATTCCCGTTGTTATTTCCATGGGACAGCAGCCGTGCTGAGTGCTCCGTTAATGACCCATCGCCTCCCACCTCCCCCGCGCAGAGCGGGCTGGAACAGTCGCTCCTTTTCAAGCCCACCTTGGGGCCCCCATCACCAGGCTGCTCAGGGGAGACCCAGCCTAGTGGGGGTAGGAGGGAACTCGGACAAGAGGGAGGGTGTTTGTAGGGCAGCCCTCAGCCTGGACGGTGAGCTCCGCTGAAAGAGCAGCAACAGGCCCTCTGATCACCCACTGAATGAACGGCTTTCCTGCATCAAAGCCTGGCATCAGTCCGCATCTCAGCATACCAAAGGCCCCTCTGACTCTACACTTCACTGCTCCAGCTTCCTGCTAGAACAGTAGTTTAAACTCAGTAGTTTAGCCCTGGGCCAAGCTCAGACACTGCTCACATCTCATCACCCCCAGGACATTACTTCAGGCATCCCGTTAGCCATTTCTGTCAGCCCCCTTGCTGTAAGAATGTTTCCCACTCTTGCAGTTGTTGCAGCCAGCCTTTATCCACAGCCAAGAAAATGCCTCCAGCAGCATCTCCAGCGAGCAAGTCGGCCTGGCCCATAGATTTTCCATGTAGTGGCTGATATTAGAACAGGGGGCAGCTGGGGGCTGGAAGAGAATGGCACTATAGAACTTGTCTTCAGTGACCATCTTGTCCACCATTACCAATATTATCCTTTCCTTCTCTGAAGAGCTCCCACCTCTGTAGCCTTCCAACACTTTCCGACACTGACAAGTCTCTGAGCCACGCTCCCATGAGTCCTGACCGCAGCCCCAGGTACCTGCGGTCCAGACGCACACCTGAATGTGTGGAAGACCCATTTACACATTCCCAGAGGCGGCAGCGGACGAGTTCCCTGACCCTGCGGGGAGCTGAGCACGAGGCACCACGTAGCTGGCTCTGCTTCCTCGTGGAGAACGCTCGGGGCACGTCAGGGCATTCCCCGCAGATCTGAAAGCAGAATAGATTCCTGACCCAACCCTACCTTACTGCAGAGACCACCGCTGTGAAATAAAATATGACTTTTGAAGTTGTGTTTTTATGATCTATGAAATCACCCAGACCTCTTGGGTAAATAAATTCTGAATATGAAGCTGACCTCTTAGCTTTTAGCGTATCAGTAAAGCCTTGAGGTTTTTCATTAAGCTGAAAAAACATCTAAAAGGGCCCTGTTTTCTAGCCTTTCTTAAAAATCCCAAGGAGGTAAAGCCTTGTGGTAGATTTCGCTTCAAATATCGGCTGGAGATGCAACTTCAATAAGCGTAATACTTAACTGCGGAATGCCAGAGGCGAGCAGTGCTAGTCACACAAGGCTTTTGTAACATGTTATTCCACTGTGCTGCCTATCTTGCCTCTTAAATACTTCATCTCAGTGGCTGGTTTCACGGCTCCAACTGATTTCAGTCAGAGGCAGACTAACAGCCCAGACCCAGACGAAGAGAAGTACAAATTCAGCGCCTCTGAGTCCCCTTCCAGCAGTCACCAAAACCCTATGGGTACGACCACAGCCCAACCTGCCACCCCACAACCAAGGGCCACCGAGACACAAGGGGTCTAATCAGGAGAGGAAGGATGATGGTGAAAATGAGTTGCTCATTCAAGGAAGACTGTCCTCAGTCAAAAGGAAAAGCAATACATCAGAATACATCAGCGCTATCACTTTTTACAGGCAGTATCCCAGGGCATCAGAAGCTGGGAAATCCAAATCCAAAGGACCTCCAGAACTCACTAATCACAAGATGTTCTCAGAGCTAGAGCCTCTGCAGTAACTGATACAGTATTTCATATTACTCATGAATATCCAAAATAAATCAGAGTAAAACCCTGCTAACGCTCAGCCTTAACACCTCGGGAAGCATGAGGCGCAAGGCCCAGAGATGGGACACAAAACCCCACACATCCGACTTGTCCAATCCACACAGGTGGTGGCATCACCTTCTCCAAGAGATGACTGCATTGAGAAGGTAAGTGACCAGGAGCAGCATCCCATTACCAAGGGGCAGGAACTTCACGCACCCACCCCACGGATTTCCAGCACCTCTCCCCTGTCCCCAGGGAACGGATAACGTTGCTTGGGAGGGAAAAAGCTAGCTGTTGCCAGCAGCTATCAAACTGCTCCCAGGAAACATGGTTAAATACCTTACTGGTACGAATTACAGTTCCTCTGAAGTCAATGCCAACTTGCTACTGCCCAGAAGCAAGTGAACAGGGGCAGTTTGGCACGGTGGGATTACAGTAGTCGGTGTCCCCATTCCTCAAGCCCTTTGCAGTTCAAGTCCAGCAACATGACCAGGGAGCCTCCTCCTGCCTTCCCTTGCACCTGAGTCAGCTCCCACAGCACCTCTGATGGCAAATCCTCTCCCCTTCTTCCATGAGCCACTTGGGTCGCATTAACTACAAAAGCCACAGAAAGCTACAAAGGAGTGATTCACAGGGAAAGGCAGAAATCACGGAGTAACAGTTCTTAGGCAAAGCCTTTATTAGAAGACAAGGAGGTCTCAGCATTATCTGGAGCGCACCCAGCCTTGGCAGGATCCATCCCGTCCCTCGGAGCGATGTAACCACGCACACTCCTGCGCCAGCTGGTTCGTGTCAAGTCTCCTTCGCCCTCCATCCATCCCCCCAGCCCCTGGTACGACAGCCTCCTGGCTTGCTGAGCTCACTTCCCCTCACACGACTGATTTTTGATGAAGTGGAGCAATGGCAACCACCTGGGCTTGTTCCCCTTCATCCAAGTCACCTGCTCCAGCGGGGCTGTGCTCGGGGGATGCCGGATTTTACACCCTGGCTCATAAGGGCCCAGCACCCTCAGCCAGGGTGGAACACACCTTGCCACCTGCATCATTTCAGTTCATTTTGTTTTTTTCAAAAGATCTTCCCAGTCAATTTTCCTTCTCTTTCCATTTGTTGACTCAGCTGCACTCACAGCCTGCAGGGACGGACCTGGCGACACGGGGCCCCCAGTTGCTGGTAACAGCTGGGAGTGCTGCGGGTCACAGGCACCGGTACACGCAGAGGAAAAAAATCCCCCCAGACAGCAGGCCAAAAGCATCCCAGCCACATATCGCTGCCACGTGTGGGAGTTCCACGTTTCCTCCACCCCTGTCCTTTAACCAGCCAGAGGAGGGCCAGGAGGAGGCTGGCAGCATAGCCAGAGCTCGTCACATGGAGCTGGGATTGTTATTTGACCCTAATGACTGATCCCATTACTAATTACCAGGTACCCTGCATGTTATTCCTATCAGAACCTTTTTTGCCTTCTATTTTTCAGACCCTCATAAAACTTGGCTGTTTAACTGAAGGTGTTGGGTGATGATATTCATGGCGCAGTCCTCAGCCACAAACTGTTCCCCTTCCAGTTCTTTGGGGTCTCCATTACATTTCCAAGAAGCCTGCAGCATCCTGATGGACCGCTAGTCTAGGTTATTATCACTGATTGTCAGTCTTAATTCAAGAAGGGCTGCAAATTTCTAGCATATTCCTAGATGTCACGTCAACAAATCCACTTCAGCTGTACCTGTGCTGCAGTGACCAGCAACGGTAGGCTGAAAGCAAGAGCAGAGTCTGGAAGATACCTGAAATCCCCTTTTGAAGTGTCCCTCTCTGGGACTGAGGAGATCCTTGACATTTTTAATTTTTAAAAAATAAGCAAATTACACTTTCTAATGAGTGCACCATTAACATATGGCTGGTGTAACCCTCCCCGAGCCACTTCTGTTTGGGTGCCTTCCACCTTGTGCACAGAGCTCTGTAAGCACGATATAGGTAATTTATGGGTACAGAATAATTAGTCATTGGTGAACAGGCCCAGCAGATGTGTATAGAGTTAGATGCTACCAGATTCAGAACTAGCACACCCAGTGAGTCAAGCAATCGTTGGTTACATTGGGATGTGCTGGCCTTCTTGGAACAGGCTGGTTCTCAGTCCTGAGAGCTGCCTCATTTTTCTGCATTTCCCTTGGAGCTTTACACCTTTCCACGTCAACTGTTTCCCTCCTGACCCCCCCAGTCATTATCTCAACAATTACACTCTGCTTTTTCTTTTCCTATCTCACATGCCTTGAGCTGACGGACTTTCTCACAGCTCAGAAGCAATTTTCTCAGCAGAACTGAGCCAAGGCCACGCAGCTGCGCTGCACCAAACCAGGGGTCCGAGACAGGCAAAGTCCCGGGCCGTGGGTTACGCTGGGTCATCTTGGCAGCACGGGGCTCGTTTTCCTGGCTCACAAAGATCCCCAGCGACTCCCCGGGCAGAAATCCCACTTTGTCATTTCAGCACTCAGCCTGAGCCATGAGCAGCCAGGACAAAGCCCCCGGGGCACGTCACACAGCGGTGCGGCCTCCAGCAGCCAAGGAGAGCAGGGGAACGGCCGCAGCCACCAGGACGGGTTCTGGCAGCAGACACCACATCCCACCACCGCTCCCTGGCACCTATGAAGCATCACTAGAAAATAATCACTGCTTCCTCAGCACTTCAGTGTGTTGACCAGGGAAGGACGAGTCACTGCCACCACTGAGCATCTGTCCACAAGAGCACCAGGTGCCCGAAGGCAGGGCTTGGGAGAGGGGCTGAGCTCTCAGAGCCCCGTCCTTCCAAAGAAGGTGATCCTGAAGGGCTTTTCCAACCTTAGCGATTCTATGACCACGTCCTGCAGAGGACGTTACCTCTCTAGCAGAGGGCTGGGGGTGCCCACCCCAAAGCAGGACAGCCGGGGAGGAGCCACTGCTCCACATCTAGCAGAGGGGAATGATGGGGAGAGGACATCACTGGGAGAACACTGATGGAAATGAAAGGAGTTCAGTAAAACCCTAAGATCCAAACCCTTCCTGTCAAAAAGGAATTTTGCCACCAGTATGTTACCGTTTCCAAGGAAAAAAAAAAAAAAGTTTTTGCAATAGCAAGCTAACGTGTCCCAGCAAAATTTTAGTTGAGCACAAACAACCCTCTGCTGAGCAGCAGCTTTAAAGGACAGATCTGTCAGCCCTACCTACCCATTTAAAACGTCTGACAGAAGGCATTTGAAGAGCAGCCATTGAATCAAACTGACTTTCCTCTTTCTCTTCACAAGCACCAAAGGAAGAACACGAACTCCATCACCATTCCTCACTTTATCCCCTAGATTCGTCCAACAATTAACTGCAAGTAGCAGTCTGTGGCTTCAATCTTCATCTGCGAAGCAGTCCGTGAGTTTTGTGAGCCAACCCATGACTTCATTACTCAAAGCCGCTCACCCCCGAGCTGGAATGAATCATTTTCATCCCATGGACCGTCAGCTGCAGTGTTTGCTCTTCATTACCCATGGTGAGACCGCTCGCACAAGTTGCACATGTCATTTCTACCTCCTCTGTGGATAACAAACTTGGTGGAGGTAGAAGGGAGGAAACAGAATCCTTCTGTTCATGCACAAGTGCTCTTGTCCTTTCAGAGGATGAGAAGAACAAAGCCACTCCTCAAACAAGGCATACAAATAAGAAAACATCATCAGGCTGCTTGAATGGCCACAGAAAACTAGCAGAATCAGCCCTAGGCAGCATAACTGATGTCATTACTGGGGAAGGGAGATGCAGTCATCAACACTGCCTTGCGACAGTGAGAAACTCACCTAAATACAACAGAAACAGAGCCCAAGGTATCCAATACAGAACACCGAGGGGAAAGCACTCCAGCACTACCATGAAAATGCCCCAGATGCAGCGTACGCTGTCATTAACATCAGATTATCACCCCAAACACTCAACAGCTAGGCAGGATGTTTAACCCAGGGTGTTGAACACGAGATGCACCTTTTGTATTTCCCTGCTGCAAGCCAAGTAGCATCCTCTGGGCTCGTCCCATTGCAAGGATTTCAACAGCTCTTGGCACTCATACATTTGTCACCAACAGCTCTCTTACTGAGTTTTCTGTCCTTGGGAAGTGTCACCTTTATCAGCTCTCAGGTAAGAAAAGCTGTGTCCCCGTCTCCACCTGGAATGGCTCATGATTTGAAACCTGACGTTAAAACCCCAGTCCTGGGGACCTACAGCAGAGCTGGAAGGAACCCGGGCCAGAAACTGGACTGTAACTCATGGGAGCGATGAGTCATTTGAGATGTGCCCAGCAGTCAATATTTGACAAATTAACCTTCTCAGAGAAAAGTGCGTTTCTAATACACCTGCTCCAGATGAGAGTAGCAAGATTTAAATAGGCCCCAGATTTGCATAATACCCTTACGATAAGCAGCACTTTGGCAAAGCCCTGCAATGCATGAAGGATTTATTTCGTGTCTCATACATTTCTGTATTCCAGAAGAGGCAATTCATCATTGTGCCAATACTTCAGAGATTTCACTGAAAGCTCCAACAGCTCTAGCTTACCAAGGAATTATATATTTTTCCCCACTGAATAATCATTCCCAGAAGCCTGTTAGAAAAAAAATCCCACTTTCATCACGTAGGTTAATGACACTGCAAGAGATGACATTCACTTTTAATGACTACACAGTCAAAGACATTGAAACCCCTCTTTTTGACCAGCTGAATGCATCTGTTCATTACTGTGTAATTTGCAGCTGTATTTAGATACGCACCCAACATCCTACAGACAGATCTTCATCAATACCCTGGCTACATACATCCTTCAAGGAAGGAAAAGGTTCCAGACGTTATTCCACTCTAATGCTGTCGTTAGAGATCCAGCCTGCAGTAGGGACCATACCAAGGGGTATCCCCCTACCCCTGACCCTGGCATTCAGCCTCGTGGGACCTGTCAGCAGCAGACACACACCAACAAAGCTGTGTCCTGATGAATGTAGATCAACCCCTGCCCAAACACAGCTTTCTGGAAGCTCTCACCATTGCCTTCCTTGGTACTCAGGTTGGCTGACAAGGACAGGAACATGCCCAGCAGTTGGCAATGACACCAACTCAAAGCTTGTGGACAAGTGCAATATTGAGAGTAAGGAGCTTGCATCCCAGTGGTTTGGAGGGCTTAACTCTCTCTTAAGCTCTTCTTGAGACTGCCAGGCTTGAGTATGATGGTGATGAGGCTACAAAACTTTCCTGCAGAGACCGACAGATCGATCGGCCCAGAAGCTACAAGAAATTTGTACCATCTGGAAAGAGCTCTGCATGCATTATCTTCCATTTGGTGTTCTGTGAATAATCGTTAAACCCCCAGCCTCTGCTCCGATACACATGTGGTTTAATTCAGTCAGATTTCCTTCAATGGGGAAGTGATTTTCAGGGTGCAAGGACCATGTCCGACAGTGATGTTCAGAGTGGGAAAACCTTTTGATAAGGGGAAGGAGGTTACTGTAAATCAGAACAAAAACGTGCCATTGCTGCTGGAATCTCTGGAAATTATTGCTGTGTTGTTTCCTCCAAGTCTTTTGCTGCCTCTACAAAAAGGCCCTTGGAAAAAAGTGCTATTACTGAAAGTACACTTTTTTTTTTTAAGTGCTGTCCAAGATCATGAATATAAAACGTGCAAAAATCTCAGTCCTATAACAACTCTTTCTTGCAGTGTCCCTTAACACTTGAAAACACTTCAAAGAATAACAACTAAACACACACAGTCACTAAAAGGAGAATGTCAGTCCATGGAGTAGAATTACTCTGGGGAAGCCCTTGGTCTTCAGCATTAAGTCAAAGCACTAACTGCCTTGCTTTTGCAGCTCACAGGACCTTGCTGCAGGATCACAGCCCTGTGCCACAGCCCAATAACTTCTGAGCCCCGCAGCCTGTTCCACCCAGAACCAACAGCAGGGCAGAGCTTTAAAAAGCACCACATACATGAAAATAGGTGTGAGAAACCCCAGGAGGAAGGCTGTAGCATAAGCCCAATCTTTAACAGGCACCCAGAAATCCAACTACAGTAGGATTTTGAATATTCCCAACAAGAAACATTTCCTGCATTAGACAGCAAAGAACCCAATCCCAAGACGTGGCTCTGCAGCATTCTGCTTCTCAGACTGATTTACTCTGCTTTCCTTACTGCTTTCCTGTGCAGACACAGATGACAAGGCCAAGCAGCTCTGCCAGCACATGTTGAGATGTCTCAGAGCACACGGAGAAGGAACAAACTCACCCAAGCCCCACAGCAGCCTGGAGATGGTCCTGGGGCTGCTCCAGCTCCACAGAGCCCAGCCCCGTGCCCCAGGGCGGGCGACTCCATCTCCCCTCGCTGCACTCCTGCTGCAGAGATCCCAGCAGGGACAGCTGTGCACTGATTTACAGTAGGAAGACTCTTTGGTAGAGCAACAATTAGAAGTGTAATCATTTTTTAAATGAAAACTGATCCAAACCTGACGGGGATGCCAGCACTGACTGCGAATCCCAGAGGAGGGGGCTTGCTTGGGAGATTTCTGGAATTTCCTGCTTCTGGACCAACAAGAGAGAGCACAAGAGCATAATGATATATTCTGATGACAATGGGCCATGTCACTCATTTTGCTTTTGGCCCGGAACTTGGAATTATAGAGGAAATAATGAGAAGAACAAACTTTTTTTTGCACTTAGGTTTTCTCAAAGACTCTTCAGGGAGGCAGGAGCGTTGCTCCTCCATCTGTATTCTTTCACCCATCCCATCTTTATAGACCCTCACCTGGCAAATTGCATATGTTTCTGGAACATGTTCTCAGGAATTTGAGTAAGGAATATTATAGTTATAAACAAGAACATCCGCACTGCCTGGCAGACAGTGCGCTCACTGTGTTCAAGGGAGAATAAATCAGACATTTCAGAAAGCCTCGAAAAAAAGAGGGAAAACTCAAGGGGACATTGATCCACATGGATTAGGTGGTTCTCACTTAAAGTTTCTGTGCACCTTGTAACCTTTCATATATCAACACCATCAATAACCCTGGGAGACAGGTAAGAGCTGTTATCCCCACTGCTCTGATGAGGGAACTGAGACAAGAAGAATGTGTGCTCAACACAAACCAACATCTTGAATGCTGACCTTCGAAACCCTCGATGGATACCTTCACACTGGGCAAGGCTTCCTCCCGGAGCCGTACTGCAGCTTAATGAGTACTAAATCTGTCACGGCCTCGGTTTGAGCTGGAGGAGGTGGCTCACGCTGGCTGACCCAGCGCTCCCCCCCGCTCCATACCAAACACACAAGGGTTCCAACTCCGACGACATCGCGCTCACCACTGCGGTGCCACCCAGGCGAGGGCTCAGGTGCCACGTGCTTGGCACTTCACGTCCACGTATAAAAACAAGCCGGTCCTTACAATCAGATAAAGCAAAGAAAAAATTAAGCCTGGAGGGACCCCCGAAGATATCCAGCCTGAACCCAAGCAGGGCTGTTGCCAAAGGCAGACGAGGCCGCTCACAGCCCTGCTTAGACAAGTTCTGAAAGCCTTCAAAGATGGGGACCTGGGGAGCTAGGAGATACTGCTGCCTTACACCTCCCCTCCTTGAGCTGAAGTTATTGACCCCGCTGCTGGTTTGTAAGACCACCTCCCTCACCACAGCCAGAAACACAGCCCACCCCCCTCCAGCAGGGTCACCCCGTGCCCACACACTGACTGCGGGACTGGTGCTGAGCTCTGCTCTTCCACACAACGGGCCCATTCCCAGCCTGATGACAGGGAAAAGGAGGATGCCCACAGAAAGGCAGGTAGGAACCAGCAGAGGCCAGCCCTCAGGGTGTTCGCAGCCCGCTCCCTGCCCGCAGAGTTGAGGCCCCAGGGATGTATGAGGCTGGGAACGGGCTGCGGGGCAGCAGAACCATCCTGGAGAGCCAGATGCAGCTCATGAGCCACAGACCAGGCAGCTCGGGGCTCTTCAGCAGTGAAATCTCACTGTTTATGGCCCAAGCCAGGCTCACACGCAAGCCCTGTAGCCCAAGCCCCAATCCAAAGCACAGGCAGCAGGTTTTAAAAAGCTGGACCCAAGCCCGGGGCTGGATTTTTCAGCTCTGGCCACCTTATTGCACCAGTGCTTTCGCATTTCTGATGTCAATATCGTTTTAGGTAATAATACGTTTCAAGTCAATTCACTGTCTGGCCTTCATGCACACACAAAGTCTGACAGGGAAATAAAGAAAAAGGAACATATTTGATAGATTTAAAAGCTGTTTCCATTTGGATTTCCTTTTAATGGAAACATTCTGTTGTTCTTTGGTTTTGTAGAAGTTGGGGGGGGGGGGCGGGATTTTTTTTTTTTTTATAGAATATAATTTGGGGCCAAGTTTGAATTAATGGGGTCCTGTCAGTCCCTTGAAATCATGCCTTGGAAAATTACAGTTAGAGTGTTTCAAAACAATAGGACAGACACTAAAGGAGGTAGTGTCTATCTGCCCACAAGCACACGGCCAAAGCAGCACAGCGCGCGTCGCCCAGCACCGACGGGCGAGTTCACCAATACCCACCTGCACACTACTCAACACTTCGATACGAACATGGAACAGCAGAGTAGCACACCCATCGTGGCAGCAGCAATAAAGCAAGCCCCCGAGGAAAATAACCCTGGGAACAGAGCATCACTCAGTGTCCACAGGCTTTGGGGAACAGAACATCACTCAGTGTCCACAGGCTTTGGGAAGTACCAGCACTGTTGGAGCAACACGGAGAGAAAATCGCACAGTTCATTCCTCTACAAGCATTTACCACGATTGTTAGTGCAAAGTGTCATTTTGATAGGCCCGTATTAATACAAGGATTTGGCAGAGAACAAAACGCCAGTGAAGTCATTTCCCTCCCCCTCCCCTTTGAGCAACCTACCCGAAGCTCCGCGGCTCCCCGGGACAGCAGAGCCGAAAATCCGCCGGCAGCAGCCCCGGGAAGCGCTGAGCGAGGCCTCGTGGCGCTAAGCCCCGCACACCGCGACCCTTTGCGTTAGCAGCACATGGGACAAACACAGATCAGAAGCATCGAGCTTCCCAGGAGCCACTGTCCATCAAATCAGTGCAAGGCAGGACTCTACCCAAATTCCACCCGCAGGATTTCCAAATCTGCCCCAGGCTTCCTGTTCTTCTTTGATTATACTGACATCTAAAGGTCATCGGATTTACTGTGCTAAGCAAGCTTCCCGGCCTGAGAACGCCCTCTTCCCCCATGTCTGACCTCATCTCTAAAATCAATGAACATTTGTTACATTAACAAAAAATGAAAAACTGATAATATAATAAAAATCTGACAGTTTTTAAAGGACTTACAGGAAAAAAAAAAAAATGTTAAAGTCTTAAAAGTCCATTGGTGCAAATGCATCTGAAGGCTCAGAAAGACAATATATGTCCTATCGTGTCTCAAAATAGCAGACCTGATTATAGGCTCACCTTTTTATTACACCACTGGCTTCTAAGAGCAACCTGCAGGATTTCATCAACACAAGGAAGAGTTTCACCAACACAAGAAGGAAAGAGACCGACCCATTAGATCACAGCTCAGCAGTGAGTTGTTCTGTTACAACAATTCCTGAAGTCTAGGCATGCTCAAACCGCTGGACAGGGATACTTCACAAGGTCCAAAACCCACGCCTGTACATCATCATATCCTGCGTGGCCAGACCGTGACAGATCTGCCCCCGTGCCAGACACTTCACAGAACACGTGCACAAAGCTGCTGGAGTGCCGGGTGAGGAGCAGGGCCAGGGGTCCTGTCCCCAGCAGGGAAACAGGTGCCTTCCACGGGCACAAGGGCCAACAAGACCATCAGGGGAAGATTTCAGAGCAGACTGGGCAAGCTGAAGTCATAACAGCCTTGATAGGAAACCTAAAATTCATTTCACAGGAATGAAATATGCATGGTGCCCTGCCCTCACTGGGGTTTGCACGTGTGTTTGCTACCAGGTGGGTGCAGTGACATTTCTTAGCAAGAATCAAGCTCTGCCCTTCACAGGTGACCAGAGGGCTGCCAGCACGAGGGGATGGATCTGCCAGCACAAAAGCTGGAATCCCAGCTCACACCCCGGCGACGGGCCCTGGAGCACTGAAGTCTTTCCCAGTGCCCTGCTCGGTGTTACCAGCCTGTGAAAACAACAAAAAAAAATAAACAGCAGGAGATCAAAGGGCATTTTCCTAAACCAGACATCACACAGGCAGGGATGCGATGAGCTTCATGCACAGACAGCCCTTGGTGTCACGCATCCCCCAGCTCAGCCCAAGCCCAGCTGCTGAGCTAGGCCCCCAGTGCCCGTGATGGGCACGAGGCAGCTCCACGACCATCGGGAGCTGCAGCTGCTGGTACCGGGGGGCCAGAAGCAGCTCCCCAGACAGGAAGGTAAGCGGATACAGCCTCTGGCCCCTCAGGTCAGCTCAGCGTTCCCCCTGCAAGCAAACAACCTGGAAAGTCAGGCGAATCCCTGGGGATGTTTCAAAAAGAAGGGCTGGGCTCAAAAAGGGGTTAAAGAGAGGGCAACAAATTTATTCACATAGGTCTCCGAAGGGGGACATCCAAATGAAACAAGGCCCTAGCCTCCCCCCACCCCACTGAAGGGGAGCAGCCCCCCGAGCTCGTCTGCTGCTCCCAGAGGAGCCGAGAGCTCAGACAAAGCCGTGCGGCAGCACAACCCAGAGCCCCCGCCTCCATCCCCGAGCGCTTTGAACCGGCGTTATTATTATTTATAATCCCGCACGCGCGGGCACAAAGCCGCTGTCAGCTTCCTGGAGCCGGCCCCCTCGAGAGGACAAAGACCCCGCACTTGAAGGGTGAGCAGCGGTTCCTTCGCCCCCACAAGCCAGGCCGCTTTAACGCAGACTGGCACTGAATTAGCCTCTAATCGGATTAGGAGAAATTGCTTTAAACTGACAGTCAGCAGGGAAAGGCCCCCACCGCCTCCACCAAGGCATAGGCCAGGGCTTCCAGCTAACCTGATCACCGCAGCCTCGCACCCAAAGCATCGCTCATTTGTCCCGCGATTTGTTTGGTTGTCTTGGTCGCAGCTGGAGCGGTGATACTCTGGGGGTGAGGAAGGGGAGGGACTGGGGGCTGATAACGCAGAGCACGGGATGCTGCTCCTCACAACGTGCAGCGTGGCTGGGGAAAACACCCAGAGCACCAGGGCTGCAGAAGCCCAGGGGTCTGTTGATGGCCAGGGCAAGCAGCAGTGAGGATGCCTCAGCCCTAAAGAGCCGTGCTGGAGGGACAGAGCACAGTAGGGTTGGCAGCATGCATGGCTGGGCCTCGGAGAACATCAGCAGCAACTGGCACTGAGAGCAGAGATGTCAGACCCACAAACCTGAGCGGAGATGCGCTAAGGCACTGCACACCTTGCTGCCAAGTCTGTTTTCCTGGCCACGGATCTGTTTTCCCCTGTATGTTCTCTGATGCCCATTGAAGCCTGAACACACATCACATCTCTCTCTTGCAGCCGTGTCTTTCTACCGCCCCATCACCTGCTTTGGTCAAAGTGTCACATGGTGAACAGCTTTGGGATCTCTTTCCCTGTCAAATCTTGTTGCAATGGGCCTGCAGCTCAAAGGCTACTTTAGAGAGCTGTGAGCAGATAGCAGCAGACCTGCGAACACGCGTTGACATCACCTTTGTTTCCTTTGGGGATGGACAAAAAGAACAGCAGAAGATGAATGCAGAGATCGTGGCAGCTCTGCCCCCAGTTAGACCCACAGCAGCCATCAGACGACAAACCCACAGGCCTGGAGACCCCCCTGCTCGAGGAGCTGGGTCCTCTGACCCCACAGGAGCACCACAGACCTCAAGCCCAGAGCAGAGGGACTGCTACTGGCCAGACCCATAGCTCTCACTCCCCCAGGCCATCGCCCCAGCAGCTAAACATGCACCTTACAAGCAAAAGCAAAACATCCTTTTTATTTTTAAACGCTGATCGTGCAGAGATAGGATCCTTCTCAAAATAGAGCCCCAGTCCTGGAGCAATTCTGTCTTTGGTGTTCAGGCAAGAATACCCCAGAATCACTGGGATTTCTGCCCGAGTAACAGCTACAGGATTGGGCTCCAGATGTTTTGACTTCCCTGGCAGACTGATGTCATTGGCACGCTAAAACAAGGGGTTGAGTTCCTTTCCTCACCACGACCTCCCCTCGCCAAATTAGAAGGTTTATTTGTTCTAAGATAAGGCACGGTGACACATTAAAGATGCCCCCATTTTTCCTCTTAGATCAGCTTGACATCTGGTTCAGAAATGTTATGAAACACTCTCTGAACCTGCTGTGGAATTGGATATTATGGTATTTCACCAAGACGTGGTTCAAGCGAACTTTCACCTCCAAGTGAAAGTTTGAGTGTTGAAAGTGAAAACAGACCACTGAGAGCCTTTCACTGGGACAGACCTCTCAGTGACACTGGATGTAGGGAAATAATTGCAGATGGTATTGTTGTGGGGGAAATATCACCTGCCATGAAATTTCACCCCGAGTGAACATTCAGTTGTTATAAGATCATATCGTTGCGCTGCTCCATTGTAACACGTTCAGGCTGCAGACTTGAGCAAGGTCATTCCACAGGAAACCTGCACACAACAACAGGGTTTTGTTCATCGTGGCTAATGATACTGTGATGGGGGGGGGAAGCTTATCAAAATATTTTCACAACAGATAGAACGGCCTTCAGTGAACGAGATGGCTTTTCTCATACGCATTTACATGAAGAAATTTCATGCTTCCCATGGAGAATCAAAAGCAGCAAAAACGTACAGTTCAATATCGGTAGGAGCGGGGGATTTTTTTTAAACAATGTAAAGACTTCGTATATAATATAAAAAAGAGAAAGCTTGTCATCTTCACTGAATTTCACACACACAACCACCCAACAACTTCTCTGTTCCTTGCAAAAATGCTCACTCACAAAGCCCCTGGCTGACCGAGATTTCTGCCTCCTCCTCTGAGAAAAGGAATCCAGAGGAGATGTCTCATCCCTACAGATGTGTGACAACAGAGGAGCGATGCACGTGAAAACTGCAGAGCTCCGAGCCCTGCAACCTGCTGCCTTTGCAGACTTCAGGGCACTGCGAAGAAGTCTTGGCATAACAACCACTTCCCCCTCAGGTAAGGAAGCAACTTGACATGGGAAAACCACTACGGGGGAAAATTAGAACCAGGCCACCCCCAACACATTGCTCCTGCTATATGTGCACTTGCAAGTCCTATTTCCATAACCCCAAATATTGAAGCCACCTGTTTTCCAGGTACTGGAGGTGGAAGCCTTGAGACAGCAGTCACAGAGATGCTGTGAGCAGCATCCCCTCTCCCAGGGCATGCCCAGGGCTGGACGAGCAGGTCCAGCAGCAGTTACCTGACCTGTGCTGCCAGCCAGGACCCGGAGCCACGCACACGGAGCAGGAAGGTGCTGGGAGCACTGGTGGGGGCTGCACAAGGAGCAGAGGGAAGTCGCAGCCCGGGGTGAACGCAGAACACGGGGTGCCACCAGCCTCGTCCATGGCCAAAGCTGCTGCATGCAAACTCTGTTCACTTCTGTTGTGTTCCTCACTTCAGTCTGTCCAAGTCCCTGCAATCACAACCACTACACCTTCCTTAATTTTTTGCGTAAAAAAGCTTTTCCTTTTTGAACTGCTTAACTAGTAATCCCCCCCCCCAAAACCCAGACTTTTAAGTGTTTTACAACCTGTTAACAGCTACAGAAACAGCCCAAAACAATGTCGCCATAAACGCAGACAATTGTGCTTTTAATTAAGATTCACAACTTAGGGTTTTTTTATTATTATTATTAAAGGCAGTGAAAACATAATGGGTTCATTCACTGCAGGAGGGGCTGAATCTGTGCTGCCTGCATCCCCTGCATCCCCTAACCTCCCCGGGACGGGAAGCCCACGGCGTCACGCAGCCCTGCGGCAGGGAGGGGAGAAGCCCTGCCAGGCCTCGGATGAGCCAGCAACGAATCAAAGGGACACCGGGAAACGGTTTGTGACTTCGCCATCGTCCCTGCATCCGAGTCCATGGGAAGCCTTGCTCCGCGTGGAAGTGTGAGAAACACACAACTGCCCCCAAAGGGGCTGTAACTGGGCTAACGTCTCCTCCAACAGGCCCCGTCTGCGCCTTTGAAACGAGCAGGCACCCAGGGCACGTCCCTCGGGGACAGAAGCACACGTGGAAACGGTGGGAAAGCAGAGCAGTGCCCCTCCTTCTCGCTCACCCTCACTGGGGAGCTGTTAAACACCTCTTGCTGCTGCTTGTTTAATTTCTGGGTGATCTAATGGCCTCACGAGGAGCTGGCTGCAGGGAGGCACCTCCTTGAAATGGCGTCGGTCACCGCTGCGGTGTCTCGCTCAGCCACACAAACACCCTGCCACTGCCCCGCCAGTGCCTCCAGGTCCCCAGGAGATGGAACACCCTCAGAGCAGTCCCCGAGCCAACACGGTACAGATGCCAGACAAGAAGCTGGAGAACGAGTGAGCTAACATGGGGCTTATGCAAACTTCCTAAGCTTAGGATGGTCTCAGGCCCACCGAACACTGTCTCCAGGCTCAGCCTACCAAATACCGAGACCAGAGGCTCCTTGGCCCCTCCGAGCTCTTTCCAGGACTAAAGCAACCCCACTGCTTGCTGCAGTGACCTCTGCAGTCACACGTCACTGCCTTTATGGGCATTGGCATCTTTTCTTAATGTAGTGAGGTTGTGACCATATGGCCTTGAGACACAAGCAAGGCAAGCAGCATCTCTGAGGAGGGTTCACACGCATGAAAACTTGGTGGCATTCTCCAGCCACATCCGCTGGGCAAATACAGTATTACTTGTGTGTCCAGCCCGAGCTCAGCCTCACCAGTAGGTCGGGAGGCCTCTTCCTGCCTACCTCCTTCCCTGTCCTCTTCCTGTAGTGGCTGGAGAACATCTCTCTGCATGGTGTGTTCATGCAGAAGGAAAGGGTTCCCAACAGGACATAGACTGCAGCCAAAACCCATAAACGAGGCTGTGCATGACGCGTGTCCTGACAAGCCTTGAAAAACCAGCATTTACAGGAGCACGTTCCTCAGACAGCATCCTGCTCGAGACAGAGGGTTTCTAGAGTTTAAACACATGAGCAACAGAGCTGGAACCATGACTTCCCAGGAAGACTGTAATGGACCAAAAAACTCCCCTGAGCTCAGGAGAGCGGGATCTCTAAGTACCAAATGGTTTGCCTGTTCCTCTGATACAGAAATGCAACTCTGCCTGGTGGTAACCAACGGCTCCGTTTCCAGTATTTACCACGATCACGTATTTGAAAGAAGTGTTTCAGGATCCTTTTTTAGCCACCTATGCACCAGCAATCTGCACAACTCTCAGTTTCTCACCAGAGCAAAGGAAGCTGCCAACCACAGAAGATACACGAAACATGGGCAAATCCTAAAAGCTGCTTGTAAGAAGTTGGAACCTGTGTCATTATCAGTCAGCTATTATCAGAGCCTTCTTCCTCAGAAAAGCCAGCACAATGCCATCAGATTTATGTTGCATTTTATCAGAGCTAAACAACATAGAGGAACAGAAAGGGAAAAAGAAAGACTTGGTGCATAAGCCTCCTGCAGGTGTGATTTGTGCCTAGGACGCCAAGTAAGAGGCACATGGGTTTGCTGTGTTACGTAGCCAAAGCAAACAAGCCACAGCAAGATCCAGTTGTGGCCCCCTCAGGATCCATAAAGCCGCCTCTGGGAGCTGTGGGGGGCACGTTAGTCCTAATTGTGTCTTGTTTAACTTGGCTCTTTGAACAGCAAAGCTTTCGCTGCCTTGGCTACAGTCACCAATCTCACACCTTGGTGGGACTTACCTCTCTTCTTGGATTGGCAATTAAAAAAATCCCTGATGTTGATACATGCTAAATGTTTTTGATCAAAACCCACTTATTTTTACAAGAAATAGTTTGGATGGCATGCTGAGAACCTCTGACCAATGCATCAGGGAGAAGCAGACACTACTCACCGAGGGAGAGCTCCTCCCTTTCATACTCCTTCAAGTTCTCCCTGGTTGCCATCACCTCTCTCTGGATCTTGCCCTCCTAACCATCAGGAGGACAGACTACATGAAGCAGAGGCTCAGCGGCCACGTACACCACTCCACAAACAGGTATAAGCCCCAGCTGCCTCATTCCTCGCTGCAGCCACTGATACACATACAAAGCGAGCTGAGGAGAGCCCTTCTCAGGAAGAAACACCCAACGCACATTTGGGGCTACTCTGGTGACTTCCAAGGGCTGTAGAAGTGAACAACTGCTCCTGAATGGCATTTTCCATGCAGGCATAGCCCTGCACCACAAACCCCACTCCATACAGACTCATCTCGAGCCCAGGAGGACAAGCCCTGCAGGACAGCTCCATCCCACCTGCTCACCACCACCCACGTCAGTGAGCCCCCAGATGCTGAAGCCTCAGAGCAGGCAGCCCCTGCAGCAGCCTGGGAGCCCTGTGAAAGAGCGTGAACTCCTGGCACTGGCTGTCTTTCAGATCAGACTCAGCCTCTGGTTTCCCTCCACACTTCTTGTTCTGGCCCAGCGAGCACCGTTTGCTCACACTGAACTGGTCCAAGCTTGAGGAACGGAGGATGAGGTGTGATACTGTCACACTTCCAAGAAGTTTGAGGGATTTGTTAGGTGGGTACCAACATGTAGAAAATGAAGGTGGAAAAGACACCAGGAGTTCGGTCCTTCTTCCCGCAAACTTTATGGCAAAACCACGCAGTTCAAAGAAGCTGACTTGCTGGCATCCTCAGGGCAGGACAGCCCTTGGTGGCCCACCATCCGCTCTGCTTGCTCTGTAAATGCCTCCAGTGTCACTGCCCACCCCGCTCCTCCACGGGCAGGAGATAGGGATCGGATCGGGATCTTGCCTCAGCACAGCACCTCATCTACATTTTGTGCTGCTCTTGAGAAGGTTGATGCTGAGTCGATGGCCTTGAGGTCTGCTTTGACTCTTCTCCCCACCCCTAAGTGGCTGTGTAACCCCACTTCCCCCTCACCTGCGGGTTGCCCCACCAAACAAAAAGAAAAGCAAAAAGGCAACGGGATAAATCCTTGTCCAGTTGCTCCCATTGTAACCACATCCAGATGCTCCACTGGAAGCTACAAGGAAGCCTGTTGGGGATAGTTATCAAATTTAAAACATATCCGCTCCTCCACCTCTTATCAAGCTGTAATATTTCCCCTTTTAGCCTCAAATATAAACATAACTCACAATACACAGCCCTTATCCAAAACAGCAGGGAAGACAGCTGAATATTTACAGTGCAGACTAGCCCAGGCATGACACAAACTTGGGGTCAAAACACAAGAAATGCTGCGGCCCGAAAGAACGCAGCTCCCTGCCACGCACACAACGATCCTGCTTCCAGCCTCGCCCCGCATCCCGGCAGCTGCTCCACTGGGAGCTTTTACTTTCGGGAAGCCTGCAAGCAGAACTGCACGTGGGATTCCCCAACTGCATGGCCACCGCGTACCGGGACACCAGTGCTTCCTTGCCCCTGCTGGGGGCAGCCTGCACGGTACATCTCCCATTGCTTTTGTGTCTTGAAGGCATCTGGATGATTGACATGGACGGTTTGGTCGCTTACTTACCTGACAGCGAGTGAGACTCCGATTTATAGCAAAATTTCCTCATCGTGACCCATAAATTCATCACCTAGCACTTAAATGTCAGATCAGTCCCATCGTACAGCTTCTCCAGTTCTCCTCCTGTTGAGGCCTCCCAGCAGTGCATCAGCAGCACGTGCCTACTCTGAAATGGCAATATTTAATGAAAGTAGCCATAAGACCACGCTATAGGACACCGCCTCACAACATCTTGCGTCCTGACAGCTCCTCTATCGAAGAGATCTGTCATGTGTCCTTTAAGCAGTTTCCTTTAGACCAACACCAAAGCCTTCTTTTAATGACGGTCTTCTACATCTAAACTAATGGTTGCCTGGGGTGCGCTACTGCTGCTTCCCCATCTCCAAAAAAAAAAAAAAAAAGGCAGACAGCTTACACAGTAATAATGTTTAACCAATCCAACACACCTAAACTGAAGTTGTATCCCATCCCGCCTTCCCTACCCTGTGTCATTAATGATCTTTTCCCCAAGATTCACTGTAAAGCTTTTCCTACTATTCAGGTCAAATTCAAAGGTCTGTAGCTACCCATTACCACTAAGGCTTTTGTTACGGTCGCTATAAAAACACAATTAAAGCTGGATTACAGCGCGCTTATGCGGAACAGTATCTTAATCCACAAATGGTCCTGGGGAAGCCACATTTGGAGTCAGATCCTAGCTGGTGCAAATAAGAAAGCTGGAATCGAGCCCAGAGGAGATTAATACAACAATACCTCCCTAATTCACGCTCAGGGTGAGGAAACCACATCGACTATTTCAGACTGAAGTGAGTTAACTGCAAATAAACGCATCACAGAACGCTCTCCTTTTGAATTTCAAATAGCTATCTCTGAGCAAGCATCATGGTGCACTGAGACGAGAGGAGCATGCTATATATAGCTAATGAAATCTTGCCAACATTAGACATGGCTACAGCATCTGTTACTAAATCTTTGCTGAGGAGGGTAGATAGACCACGAGGTTTCTGGAGAGCTTATAAGAAAAGCGATTTATTGAAGGGAGCTTTGTTAGCTCCTATTGTACATAAATACAACATTAAATTGAGGCTTAATATTTACTGCTATGTCATCTCAGTAGGCAATTATCATCAGTGCTTGAGGCTAGATCCTCAAGCGATGTAAAATACCAGAGCACCAGTGATTTCACTGACTGTTGTTATTACTCTTTAGCCAATTTTCAATCAACAAGAAGGAAATTATGCCCAAGGCGTTGCTGCAAGGCTCTGAACTGCTCTCACGAACTCGGTCTGCATCTACAGGATGGTACAGAATGGCCTGTGCTAGGAGATTTTCACCTTAAAAACACTTCAGCATCTCCAGAGCACTGAGCAGCATCCCCAGAGACAGTGTGCAGGAGCATCTCACCACACCACCTATAGCAAAGCCCTGCAGGCAGAGCAGAAAATGCCCTGCAGCAGGGCTGTAACTCTCTCCCACAGAAAGACTGACAGCCTTCCTTGAGCTCTGGGCTCCTGCAGACCAAGCACACAGGGAAAACTGACTGTGCTTTCCTGCAAGCGTTGGTGATCTGCTGCTGCACTACCAGGGTCACTCGGCCCTCCAGAAGTGACTCGTGTCACTTGGCTCCCCGCTGAGGACCTCATTCAAGTATCAACCTTGGCCACTATTCAAGACTAAACCCTTGTCTTCTGCAACCCTGCCAGCCCCAGGCAAGTTCAGCCTCCCACCATGCTCGGGTTCACTTCCAGGGATGCTCGCCTCCCCAGTGGGCAGGGAGAGGAGGAGGATGGTTTGCCCCAAGGACCTCGGCCAGCCCTGCAGCAGCCGCAGGTCCCTGCACCCAGCAGGCTCTGACATCCCAGCACCTGGGCACTTTGCCACACACCTGAGCCCTCTCCAAATCTGTACATCCTTTACAAAACATCAGGAAAAGATGAAGAAAGAGGAAAGCAAGGAGAGAGAAGTCCTCAAGGAGAGATGTTTTTTTAACTAATGGTTAGCAGATACCTTTGAACACTTATCTTAAAAGGGGCTGGCTTACTGTACTGCACCTCTTTTCCTTTCTGCACGAGGCAGGGACAAACAGCAGTGTGAAGGGGGCTGGAGATCACTGGCACAGCTCTCTGGGAGATTAGTTTGGCCTGCAAGCCCCAGAGGTCACAGGGCACATCCAAGCGCCCTCCCTCCCAGGTGGAACATTTGGCACCCTCCTGCTGCTTAAACCCACCACTGGCCCCGTGAAACGGGAGGAGAGCAGCCTCACGCCCACAGGGCACAAAGAACATCTTCAGCAGCAGAGCAAGAGATGGCCAGCACAGAGCAAGCTGTCAAAGACCACCTGCCCTGCACGTGGGGCTTTAGGACCTGTGTGCCCTGCAGCTCCCAGACGGGCTCTGGGCCACACCGTGGTGCTGGCCGGGCAGCCCTGGCAGCAGGCTGTGTTGTACCCTACAGCGGCTTCACTTCCAGCACCCCCAGCAGCACCCCTGCACAGCCCCAGCCTGCTCCACGGGACACCCTGCTCCCCAGCACGGCCTCACACTGCCCCGTAGAGGAGCAGCGTTAATGCCTGTGGTACTCAGCACCAGCTGCCACAGTCAGGAGACGCTTGACCCCTGCTCATTTTCCCAGTCCTCAAGGCCCCCAGTAGCAGTTTGTGCAATGATAAAGCCCTCAGGCATCAAAGTTTCCAAACGTAAGCACAAGGGCCTGGGTCCAGAAGCCAAGAGAGGCCAAAACCCACCTACAACAAAATTTCTTTCGGTAAGTCTCCCCTGAGAAAGCCCCAAAGCCAGAGAGAGCCAGAGCGCTGCAGGGCTCCACCACCACAGGAGCAAGTCTGCTACAGCCCCGCTGAGCACGCCTCGGTCCTGCTGCAAACCCGGAGCAAAGGCCAGCCCAGGAGGGCAAAGGCACAGGGAGGAGCCCTCCTCAGCACCGCAGCATCAGGAGCAGCACCGCATCACCCCGGGACACGATGCTCAGAGCTTGCATCCTGCTGGGGACGGAGATGGAGGCTGTAGGACAACACAGAGCAGAGCTAAGGCCAGGAGATTCGGCACTACCCCTGCACAAAGCAGCACGAGCAACCTGCCAGCAGGGACCAGCCAGTCCCTCCTACCACAAAGCACTGTCTTTGAGCAGCTAGGAGCATTATCTCAAACCACAGCATTCATTTCTGGGGCTGATTCTTGCCTTGGGAAGCCCTCTGCATGAGAAGCCAGAAATCTGAGGCCACAGCTAGGGGTAGGTGGCTGTGTCCACTCAGGCATAAAGCCAGCAGTGGTATTCACTTAAATGCAGGAGCCCACTGGAAAATATCTAGTCCCTGACAGCATTCTCTAGGTACCTAACTATCTTTCATCATCGTGGTGTTGAGCAATAACAGTCAATAACTTGCCGGCATCTTGGAGAATATCCATCTGCACTTTGCTTTCCAGCGACTTATAAAATTTCTGCCTCACAGGACCCCATCCGATTCTCCCTTCAATTTCACACTTAATTAAGTCCCTGGATCAAGTCTCAGGATGGATTGCTCACTAGACCAGCAGCCAGAATTGATGTCGTATCGAGATGATGGGAGGGAGGAAAAAAAGAGCAGGAGCGATAACAAGAGAGGGAGGGAGAAGAGGGAAAGCTGCTTTTATTTCAGGGTTAAAAGCTTAATCTTCTACTAAAACGGTATCACATGAGAGGGAAAGAGTCTCTTATCCATGTGATACTGCTGACCCAGGCTTGGGTTAGAAGCTGTAATATCATTCCAGGAGAAAATTATGTCTGCAAGTAACTTTTCTTCAGAGACAATTAAAAGGAAATGGGGCTTGGGGCAGACAGCACGGGACAGAGAAGGAAGGCCGAACAGGGCTCATTTGGGCCGGAGACACTGAGCCTCTGATGAGGAACAGTGCGTAACCAGACGTGGGTAATGGCACAGCCTGCAAGGAAGGGCTCAGCATGATGAAGTGCTCAAAAGCTTGGGTGTTTCTCTGAACTTTCTCCAAGCTCCTCAATTCAGGCTGAACAGGGCTACAGACCTCAGGAGTTAAACCCTTCTCAGGAGATTTCTGGAAGTTCCTGTTCTGCCTGGAAGTATCACAAGAGGGCTTAGTTTTACTGCTGCTATTTGGCGTTGCAATTTCCAGTATGGTCAAACCCAGGAAGGCCAAAGGCAATGAAAGAGTAGAGCTAACAACATTTTTTGAACATTGTAAAAGGCTGAATTCAGGCTCACACTAAACCAGTCAGGTCAGTCTCATGGGCTCATACAGGTAGGTTTTCATAGCAAGATTTTCATAGTAAGAAGTCCTCTCTTACCTGCAATTCTGGCAAATAAGGGATCTTCCAGCATCTCTCAAAGATTCTGAAACCTTGCTACCGGGTGAGGAAGCAAGAGAGCATCATATGGGTTCTCAGAGTCCTTCGTTGGTTGTGTACAAAAATTTCTCTACATAGCATCTGTCTGGGACAGTTTAGCAACAGCCCATTGTTTTTATTCACGTTAATTGGAACAAAGAACTGAAATATCCAGCTGAAGAAATTCTCCCGCTAACATTTCACAAGCACCCCCTGAATTTTGTTTCTCCTCATCTCCCCTTTAACCTGCTAGGTAACATAGAAGGTAGCTCATGCTAGATGCTGCAAACACCATCAGGTTACACATCACCCGCTTTTCCACCATTTGTGACTTTGTTGTCTTCATCTATTGCAATGTCACATCAGTGAATTTGGAGTCCTTTGGCACAACAGGGTTGCTGGTTTGACACACAGCCAGAGCACATTCCTGGCCTCAAAATAAGGCTATAGACTCTCGTACTAGCCACCTGTCCAGAAAAGTGAAAAAAAAATCTTATTCATTAAAAGTAATGAGGTGGATTTAAGCTAGCCACCTGCCCTAGAGCTATAAAGGGGCTTTCGGTTTGGTATTTCTAAATTAACAAGCAGAGAAAGAGAAGACAGATTAGAAACTGTTAATGACAAATGTGGCCCTTCAAACAGGTTTTGGTAGCGAGCCTCTGCAGTTGCATCCTTTGTCTGGTCCTGCTGTTACCTGTCCACCTCCCACCAGGCAGGGAGGCGATCTCCCTGCATACCCGAAGGGTTAACACAGCCTGCCCAGTTCAGCCACCACAAGGCACACACCATCCATCCCACCAACACCTGGGCACCCAGAAATCTAACACTGCCAAAGCACAGAGGGTTTCCAATATAAGAATGCTGTGAAATCTGTGAAGTACTGACAGCAAAGTACATACCCAAACCCAAAAACTCACCGTGTCTGGGAGGGCTGGAAAAGGCTGCAAAAACTCACTAATATTCACTTTAAGAGTTAAAGTTTTGTTTTCTTTGTTTCAAAGCAAACACAAAGAACATCCGACATCTAACACCCGAGCAGCAGAATCCACTGTAAGTTCTGTCGATTCCAAAGAATCGTAATTCTCCTCTTAACTAACCCAAGGTGACAGAGTGACACGGGTGGTCAGGGATAGCAGGTGCAGCCTCCTTGCTCTCTCCCTTGTTCAGCTGTCTCCAGCCAAGCTGCTCCTACCCTCCACGGACAGGTCCGGTCAGCTGGAGGTGCACAGGCCACGTACAGATGAGGAAAAAAAAAGCTGCTGTGTTTCACCTGTGCTGGGCCAGCATCCCCGACCAACTGGCGCAGTGGCCGGGCTCCATCAGCCAGCTCCTCTGCCACAGCCCAGGCTCCTGCAGCAGCGAGGCACTGGAGCTGTTTTACCACCTGTAATAAAAGTCCTAACACTGACTGCACCTAAATCTCGGTCTTGAAGACAGGGAAGCCCAGAAACACATCAAACAAAAGGAATTCATCCCCAGACTGAAGAGGTTTAAAACTCCTTGCCATTCCCATAAGACAACCACCATTAGGAGTCCCCAGCACAGATCACACCCAGGACACACTTCTAGCACCGAGCAAACCCCGTCCCAGCTGTTATCCAGGAGAATTATCCAGGAGAATTATCCAGGAGAAACACTCAGATTCCAGCAACATATGTTACTTACACGATAGCTGAAGAGTATCACAGGAACCACACACTGCTCCTGTGTTAACACCTCACCATTTAGAATGGAAACTGTGGATAAGCCCAGGTAACAGCTCTGCACAAAGCCACTATAATCCTTCCAAGAGGCCTGAGCAGGAGCCTCACATCACCACGTCAGGGGCAAATGGGCACAGATCAGTGCAGCACAGGCCAGATCGCCCCAAGCTGCAGCAAGAGGCTTCCCTACAACGTGCTGCACTTTAACTGCACTCACACATACAGGGAGCTGCGTGCTTACTATTTTATTTGCTTTCCTGTTTTTAGGGGGAGGGGGAGGCTTCCCTGCATGCCATCGCCTTTACCCTGACATTTGGCTTTTGTAAAAACAATTTTGGGTTGAGGCTCGAACAATGATCCTCACCACTCTGCTTGCTCTTCTGCTGCCTTGGACACGCTGGCAAATTCGCTTGAAGCTAAGGCATGAATTTAGCAGGGCACGAAGGGAGCAGTTAGTGCAGCGAGACAGCTGGAGATGGACAGCACACGGTGTGTTGCAGTTTTTAATTGTTTCTGCTGTCAGAAAACAACCCAAGAACGGCAGCTCATAATATTTCCTGCACATAAAATCCTAATCATTGCCTTCGTGGGATCCATCCACTGGCAAAGCAAAGACTTCCCCAGGTCTGTATTAGATTTTTGGGAAGCATCCATAGGATTTTCTCTCTTCACACCTGCCTACGTGGAAACCTTTCACTCTGCCACTCTGTCCTTTGTTCCCATGACGATTTCATACCTCACACCCATCTGCCTTCAGGAGAGAAACATTTCTAAGATCCCAAGTAGGCTTTTCTTTGTTTTTAGACTGTAGCGCTTCGCACTGCTCTAGCAAGTCTAAGCAGGAGATAAGAACATCTACTTAGCACTTGCAGAGAGCTTCACATTTTTGGTGTAAATTACTGCAAGGACACCTGCCTACATCCCTGGATACATACCTCTTTCTTCAGTACTAAGTTAAATCTAAGAAAACGCTGATAAGACTTTCCAAGTTCTCTGAACAACTTGGATCCGATGCAGTCACTTAAATATTGCAGCACTCAGGGGTTGCCCTGGCTGTGGAAAAGATGGGCCGAGTCCCCTCGGGCAGAGAAATGGATAGAAGAAGCCTCTCTGAACTTCACAGATGCTGGGTATAAAAGGAAACACTCCGATGTGGCAGCAGAAAGGCCAAGGTGAATCTGTGGGGAGGCTGAGAGCAGACCACGAGCATCCGTTTGCACGAGGCAGCTCTGGGCTGGAAGCCCTGCACAGGATCCCTTAACCACAGGATTCTTGATCCCAGTCAGGGGACCAGAAGCACTGCCCCTGTTTGATATATGATTCCTCCAGTTCCAGGCAGCACTCAAAGAAAAAAAAAAAAAAAAAATCCCAGCATGAGCATGCAGCCCTTTGATATAAAAGCACATCTATGGCCCAGCACAGCTTATCGTCTTCGTCTCATTTCAGCCTCAGGCAGCACCAGAGGCTGTTGCGAAGCCAAGCACAGAGCCCAAAACCCCCGCACACAGCGGTGCAAACCTGCCCTGACACAAGCAAAACTCAGGCTGGAGGTGAGAGCTGAACCACAGAGCTAAAGGCACAGGGGAGAGCTACTGCCTTCCGTGAACTTCAACAGGAGCAGCACCGATAAATGCAGCAGAGATTGCTGCCCATAAACACAAGTGGAAGATTACAGAAATCACATCGGGGACATGATTCCAGTTGGTGTTTTGTGAGGCAGAAATCTAAGAAGAGCGAAGTATACATACCAGAATTAATTGCGGCCACAAATCCAAGCACTTGAATTTATAAGTAGCTTTTTTTGTGTTCATAGATCAAGCAGGGAAAAGTAAAATCTTTGAGGATTTCTACAGAAAAATTTACTATAAAATTCAAAAAAATACAGAGCAAGTTTTGTGACTAAAATTACATTTTTTGGACATATGCTGACGCAAGGAACAGTAGGGAGCTTTCGGTCTGTCATTTTACCCAGCCAGCCATTTTACAAAGGGAAGGGAATACTGAAGAAGGGCTGTGAACCCACAGGATTCATAGCATTCTCCTTCACACAGAGACCAGGAAACAGCCTCCTTTTCCCCTAAGAGTGGCACCTTTCAGCTTCATGATTAAAAAAGTAAGATCTCACAGTAAGACCACTGGACACCTACACTGGTGATGTCCTCCACACAAGCATTTCTTCCCATTGATGTGTCTGAACGCAAAGAAACCCACTTGTTATCTCAGCACCCAGCCACCACCTCCAGGGGTAGACAGGGCCATGGAGCTGCAGGAGGGACCCATCAGGACCACGGGTGCCTGAGGACCGGGCAGCCAGCACGGCCAGGACTGTGGGACACCCCCACCCCAGGCAGGCAAGGACACAAAGCCAAGAGCACTGTGCAGGAGATGCTCCTCTGACACCATCGGTACCACTCCACGGTGGAAAACTTTCTGCTCGGGCTCCTCCTGTTGTCCACTGCAAGTTTCCTTCCCTGCTGATGGTAACAAAGCTAACAAGAAGGATATTCCATATGTCACGATTCGCTTGAGAGCAGTCTTTTCCCCCCTCCCCAGCAAGAAAAGAAAACATTCTGGGGTTTGTTTCAACACCTTGGAGGAGTGATTCAACTCCCCACATTTTCATGGTAATAGATTTTTTTTCTTCAAAAAATGTTAATCTATTTAAAAGGTCAATTTATTTTAAAAAATTCTTTATGAAAGGTTTCAGAGTGCCTTTGACACTGGATTACATCATGTTTCCTCTGACATCTGAGTCACAAAATGCTCAGAGCAGGATTTCCAAACCTTCCCTTTATTTTCTGTTCTCATGAATTCCACTCCCACTGCGATCAATAGGATTATTGCCACAGGCTTCAACAGAAGGGCTGGCAAATGCTGAACACATTTGAAGACCCTAACCTCGAAGTCAATATTTTCCAGCCAAGAAAATAGCACTTGAGTTATCAATGAATACGCCAAACAAGAGACCCACTATGAACAGAGCAGGCTGGTAAATGATCCCCAAAGCAAAAAAATAATAATAATACTATAATGTAACATGTTCCCTACAGCCTGTGGCAGTTTGTTGTGATGAAATTCGGATGGTTTAAGGTGCCTGTTAAGTGAATCAAGAATTAAAGCAGCATTTCTGAATACCTACAGAAGAATAGTGATGAACAGGACGCCATAAGGTTGTTGTCTCCACCCTGTACCCCACAGCAGGATCAATCCTTCCTGCTAGATGTGCCCCAAGCCACTGTTAAACCCCTCCACATGCCTTTTCCCATGGAACCTCTCCAGAGCTGTGCTGCCATCACAGGGGGATGCTCCCCTCCTCTCCTCTCTGCCGGCAGGTACGGCTGCTCCTGCTGACAAGTCCAGGACGTCAGTTCAGAAGTCCTCCTGCTCCTCTTTACAATATCTTTTGCACTCATGAAGCCTGTTCCACCTGCCTCCTCTCAATCTTCTCACCTCTAAATTAAAACACAAGACTTTCTTTTATGTCCCATTTTTTCCAGGTCTGAGGGCCCATCTGCAGATTTCAGGAATGTAGGGCCAAACCTTTCGTGATGTCCTGACCATCAATGCTTGTGTGGAGAGGGACTTCAATGTTCAAAGCCAGGCAAATTCAAACTCCCAGCGCCACCATTTCTCTTGATTTCCAGGGTCCATTGAGCTCAGGTCTGTGCACGACCCCTCTCACAACAATCCCAGTATCTTCTGCAATTTAAACTGTCTCAGCAAAAACGGGCCTGTTTAGCCTGGAACCTGCAGCTTCACGGCTTCATCTAAAATAGCAAAGATGTTCCTCATGCAGCCTAAATGTTTCACGTGCTTGCACAAAACTTTGGTCATCACAAAACCAGCCAGGCCTGGAACTATGCAGTGGCAGCAGGATCAGCGAGCCTGCCGCTCATGGCTCCGCGCGGTACGCCGATACTTAAATGGAAGCCTCTTTCAAAGGGTATTAGGGTTTAGGTCTTAGAGCTGAGGAGCTCTAACCCTTTCCAGTAGAGGCCAATGGTGCATGTAAGAGTATTAAACTCGGTATACATTAAATCCTAAACATTTCCAAGTTGCAAGCAGAAATAGATCACAATCAAAGCTCGCAATTCAAATATGCTTACTTAAATGAGCTCAAAATCCAGGGTCTGATTTCAGCACAGCTCCTTTGCAGAGATCATGAGTTCCAGATCTAGACTGGAGATGTTGAATAGCAACTTCAGTCCTTATCTTTAGCCCATCTGAAGATCAAAGAGAACTGGAAACAAAAGCATTCCAAGGCATTGAAGTGATACATTTGTAATGAATTTCTTCTATTATTCCACACAGTCGCGATTTTTCAGGGGGGAGGAAGGAAGAGCCAGTTAAGAACTGAGGATGGAAAGACATTTTAATAGTAATTTCCTTCCCTTCTCTTCCCCTTTCTGCTCAAAAAAATACTGAATAGGTCCATGAAATTACAGGAGATACAAATCCTTTATCCACAGCTTGCAGTTGTTGACATGCAAGACCCTTAATATGTAAATAAACTGGGGTGGGCATTTTTTCCTGCCAAAGCAGTATTGCTCAACAGAAACAGCAGCAATGTGGCCTATGAGATGGCGCAAATTATTAATTCCTGCACCCAGATCATCCTTTTGAAACACCATCCTTGAGGTCTAACTTGGACGCCAAGCAAGGGAGAAGGTGCCACCCCTCAGCTGCAGGCAAGGCAGTGACACGGCTGAGAAGGAAACTTGACTTTAAGTCCTCTGCCATTTTGAAAGTGATGTCCCTTGATCATGAATTAATGTCAATACAGGCAAGGGATGAAGCAAAGAATGAATGAGCAGAAGAGCAGGGAGGGAGGGAGGGAGGGAGAGAGAGAAGCAGAGAGAAAGAAGAGGAGATTCTCCGGAGGCTCACGAGGATCACGCCAGCGAAGAGCCTGTACACACAAACCATCTCCTTCTCAAGTCTGTTTTGCCAAAAAAGACCCTGATCCCTTGAAATGTTCCTGTCTGCTGGCTCCTAGAGATAAGGAAGTGATATTTCACAGTCTGACACTAATCATATTTGGGCATATTAACTAAGGACAGTCCAGGGGCTTTCTTCGCAGCATACATATTCCAAGTTCAAAGCAAGAGCTCGTTACTGTGCCGAAAAAATCCTCTTAACACAGAAAGATGAGACAAAGGGGGAAGAGACAAAAAAGGAGGGAGGTGCTGATGGGGGAGAGAGGTACCGTTATCTTCATATTGTTCTCCCTATCCAGCCCGTCAGTGATGTCTGCTGCAATATCCCATGATGAGGAGGGGGAACTCTCCCCTTCCCCCCCACCCCCATCCATGAAAACAGAGCAGGGGGCTTGTTAAAGCAATATTCCACAGCTGTGATTTACACTCCCCAGACTTCACTCCACCTAAAGGCCCTCTAGCCACCACTGCAGAGCCAGCTCCTGGGGTGAAATCAGTGGGATTATCCCCACCGGAGACCCAGCTCCGTTCGCTTCTACAACAGGAAATTGCTCACCTGGCTCTGCTGCCCCCTCCAAGCAGAGGTCACTGTCTGCTCCTCTGGCCCCTGCTCTTTTTTCCAATCTACTGCCCAAGGCAAAAAAAAAACCCCTTCACTGAAGCTTGAATCAGGTGGTCTCCTTTACACAGACCTGGAGACCAAAGCACAGCTGAAGGTACACTGACAGAGCCCAACCAGTGCTGCAGCCCCCCCACAGCACAAGGCCGGCCCTCGACTGACCGAACCCTCAGCTTCTGCCCCAGGCTGCTTCCCCTCTTCAGCTTTGTCTCACGAGGTATGAAGGCCACCAAGAGAAACCTCTAACAAGTCAGTAGCTGCAGACTCCATCAGACGTGGCCCTCCCCAGAGCAGCGCCATTAGGCTGAGCCCGTTAGCGTGTGCTGGATCCCTGTGACAGCCAAGGGGTCTGACTCAACCAGATCCCACCTGCAGGGCACGGCCGTGGATGGACCGGGACAGACCAAAATGATCAAATTTTAGTAAGTATTTATTACAGTTGCTGTCTTTGAAGTGTTCACACAAGGTGACCCATCACGTCTGGATGGAGGCAGCAGTTGGCTTCCACATGCTGCACCCCCAGCAGGTCGAAGCTGCACTTGGGAGCAGGCTCTGCTCACCGGGACAGCCTCGTGCGCTGCCTCAGCACCTCCTGAGCGAAAACGTGGATACTAACACTGATGCGGCAGGATTCGGTGTACTCCCCAGTCAAATCTAGGCTAATCCAGCAACACAGCCACCTCCCCAGAGTCCACACTGCTCATTGCTCTAGGACTTGGGGTATAGTGAGGTACTCTGAAAGGTACATCCCAATTGCTAGTTTTTCTTCCCCCCACTACCCCCGTTGATCGTTATGCCGTACAGTGGGACTGATGCTGCCCTTTTGCTCAGGAGGGATTTCTTGTGATGGCTACCTCCTTTCCATTGACCTCACAAACTGGAAACTTTCAGGTGAGGGCAGACTTCACTGCACGCTTTCACTTCCCAAAGAAAGAGCCTTATGCCTTACCAAGCTGAAACACGTTTTTTATACAGACCCCTACTCCTCCTTATCTGACATGCCTTCAGCAGACTGACCAGTCTGAAGGCTAGAGGAACAAAAGGGAGTATGAGCAAACCTGCTGGAGGATTTTAAGAAATGTATGGGCGGTGGGGAGTGAGCACATGGCTCACAGTTACGCAAACCACCACCCATTTCACCTGGCCGCATGCCACAGGCAGCACCTTGGTCTAATCCCACAGGGAAAAGACAACTCCCACTTCCTTCTGTTTAAAAGCCTCCAGCTTTAAATTCAGCTTTTTAACAAGGTAGGCCTGGACACAGCCGCTCCTGCCCACTGGAACTACACCAGCGGGCTGGACCTGGGCCGTAATGCTGCTCCTCCTCCTCCCTGTTCATGTAGCAGCCACCACAGCAAAGCTGCTGTACCCTACAGTGAGCATCTTCAGAGCTCCTTGGCAATTTTGCTCATCAACTAGAAAATCAGTTTTACTGAAACACAGCCTTACAGCTACAAGGAATGCAAGGAATGAGATTAAAAGGGATTATGCGCTTCTCGCAAGCAGTAAGGCTTGATAGCTCCGACAGGCATCGCCTTAACATGTCCTCCACTTTGTTTGAATCGTTATTACCCCCCAGCTTTTTGAATGCAAAGGTTTGTAGGGATGAGCCATATGCCACGCAATTTGGATTTCATTTCTGCTTATTGTTCACACAATTTGGAATGGTCTTTTGGGTGTTTGCAGGTTGCTGACATTTTTCTGTATCTTCAGGCAAGACTGCAAAATTATGAGTAAACACACTGGAGGGAGAAAGAAAGCCTTAGATTTGAGTGAAATAGATGCTGAATCCAAACCTCCCTCCAATTTCAGCAGGAAAGAAATTCAGAACTGGGTTATCCATAACTAACACAGTTCCAGACAAAGACCATTCACAAGGTCCAGATGCCCTCAGAACTGGGACACGGGCATTTGGTTCACACACACTAGTCATTTCTGGTTACGTGTTCCTCTGCATTGCAACAGGATCCACGTGGTTAATAAATATGACCAGTTGTACCAAATAAAATGCATGCATTTTATGAGATGTCACAGGAACGGGTCTTTTTCTGGGGGGCTGTGACTCTTCCATGAGCAGACTCGAGCAATCCACAGGCAGCCGTTCCCCAGCACACCACCAAGGCATGCACAGAACTCAGACTGCTCAACACCAGGGCACAGGCACGGAAAAGAAGTACACAAATCCCCAAGCCTTGAGCAGACCAGATCCCAAACAGTCCCATGGCTGATATCTATCTCATTCTGCAAGCACAGCTGGAACAGATACCTCTGCCCCGCAGCATGGGGACACGGCATTATCCCACCTTCCTGCCAGAAACACTTCCCACATCATATGCACCCTGGAGATATGCAGCCACAGTGGGTACCCTAGGATCCAAAGTGACATTTTAAAAGCACTTTTTGTAGGGCAGCACCAGAGACACCAGAAGAACCCCGCAGACCACCTGCACGCTCAGCAGTCACCCCACGGCCCACCTCTGCACATCATCTCCAGCATGGCAAGACATCAAATCCTGCCAAAATGTCTTCCTCTTCCCTTCAGCAGAGGAATGCTGGAAGAGCACAATCCTCACGACGGATGGATTGACACAATCAGAAGGGATTTAATTCATCTTTAATCTGCAGCTAATGACCGCAGGTTCCTTCCAACTCTCAGTCCACTTCCAATTTTTCACTGGTAAATTGCTACGGTTTGCAGTTGAAGCTCTTCACAGTAGATTAGTTAGCGCTATGTTTTTATTAAAGCCGAAGTTAATATCCTTATTCTCTGAAGGAGGCCACTGGGGTTGTTAGAATTATTTTTCCCCCTTCTTTTATTTTATTTTTTTTAAACCAAGAGCCTTTTCTGCTAAGTTAGAAACACAGACCCTGCAGACCCCCAGCTGAAAGCTTAAGGGAGCCCCAAACAGTTAACTCTTAACCGATTATTTACATTGGAATATAAAAATTACTCTGCTGGATCAGAACAGAGGCTTGTCTACCCGGTATCCTGTCTCTGATGGTGGCCAGCTGCTCTGGAGTAGGACTGGTCATAAGTTTTCTGTCAAAATGTCACTGATACATTTTTTTTCCAGCACATAACATTCTTCACAAAAAAGCAGCCAGCTTCCTACAGAAAACGGTGATTCCGCAGTGAAATAACAGAGCTCTCTAACCTGAATGATTTGCACAAAATATTCCCAAAATATCGTCAACTCTGATCTGGAGAAAGCTTCAAGAATTGTCAAACAGAAAGTTATGGTGCAATTTTCTCCACAGTGTTTCTTCTAAAGCCAACAAAACAAATGACTTCTGTATATTGAAAAACGCATTTTTGCGCATTATTAGCCTTTTCTAAACTGACTCGAAGACAAAGACGTAACCATGGGACAAACACCACGGAGCTCTCAGCACGAGTTCTGCCCACGGCCTGCCCCAAACCGAGCGCTACCTGCCCGGGGCGATGCTCCGAGGGAGCGCTTCCCACCCCGCCGCCCTCTGGACCCAAGGGGGGCTGCTGGGGGGTCCTGCTGGGGACGGCTGAGCACAAGGCTCACCTCTCTGCCCCCCAACAGGTGGTTTTGGAGGAGCCCACAAACACCAAGGGGGGTTACTGAGCTCTCCTGGGCCCCTCCAGGTGCCCAGCCCCCTTCTCACTCTTTCTTTCCCCACCTCTGCACACGCCAGGACCGATGCTCCTGAATGCCCCGTTGCATCCTGCTCTGCTCAGCCCCACACTTTGCAGCACTGGTCTATGACATCAGAACGTCCCACTGAGACCAGTGCGCTGCTGGTCTGAAGCCTTCCTGTCCACGGGGAATTTCTACCCCACACCAAGAACTCCTCAGAGCTTCCTGCCCTTCCTTCCCTCTGTTAATGGGCAGCTTCTGCGATACCAGATTTGGACTCAAACTGGGTCAAATACCCGGTGTCCTTTATGCTGGCGTAAGTCACAATCACCTGCTGTAGCCACACCACTCCGACCCAGCCCCCTCGTGCCTATTCCCCCAGCTGCCAGAGCTGTTTCACCATGGGTAGGGCACTGTGCAGACAGACAAATCACTTCTAACAACCAGCTGCACGGCCTTAACCCTGCCCATCGCTGCCAGGGGTCAGCATCATCTCCCCTGTCCCGGGACGGCACGCGGGAGCATCTCAGTGAGCAGCCTGAGGGCAGCCAGGAGAGGCAGCAGCCGGCAGCACAGCCGGAGAAGAGAAATCCCTGGGAGCAAAGAGCGGAGCCGCCATCAGCATCTGGGGAGATTTAGGAGACAGCTCTACGTCCCACGGGGCTCATATATTCAAGTTCATCTCTTCAATCAGGAGAGCTAGAAATTGCCTTCAGAAAAAAAAATAATAATGCTGAGCTGTCAAATAAACATGCGATGAGCTTGAAGAAAAAGCCTCGTTTCTCCGGGCTCTCCACAAAGGGAAGAGCAGCCGCAGCGCCTGGACCTGCCGCCCGCAGACACGGGGCTCAGCCAGGGCGTGCTGCTGTTGGAGGTGGTGGAAAATCTCTCGGAGATGGATTTTGACAGAGGAAATAGCTTTTCAAATAGAAGCGTTCAACCCCTGAAGTTCATTTTCACAGAACTTTTTTTTTTTTTCCAGTTTAATCAAAACAACCGGGGGAATGAATCGGTTCTAGCAGTTACAAGTTCTGAAATGTTTTTTTCCCCACCTGTCCAAAACTCAAACTATACGAGATGCTAACGTCAGGAAAGTGTTTGTTTACCAGTCAAAACAGCAGAAATTGCACAGAAAAGAACGCAGTGAGAGGCTCAGGTCCCTTTCAACCTCCAGAACCACAGCGACTGGGACTTGGCCACCTTCAGCTCCTGGACACACTGTTACCACCAGCAGCAGCAAACACCACGCCGCACACTGCGTGCTCCCATGGCCCCAGCTGGGTCCACGAGGAACCTGCGAGCAATGCCAGCAACGTGCAGGTTTTCTGCCCTCGAGTCCCCTCCTGATGCAAACTGCAGCACCAGCCGAAGCTCAGGACCTGCCTCTCTGCAGACAATCTGACACCCTTGTGCTCCCTGGTTTTAATTAACCTTGGAACAGCAAAGGGGGCTTTTTTTTTTCTTTTTGCCAAACACAGCCATATTTTACAGGGATGGTGACAAGCTAATTAACTTAATTCTTATGACACCTCTCAGTGAGATGAGGCTAGGGTTGGCTAGCTCTGCAATGCGGTGTTGGGCTAATTAAAAAATAATTACTACTTCACCAAGGACAAGAACAAGAAGTTAATTAAAAGAATGAGGTGTAGCCTTAATGAAACTCATCAGATTGTATTCGTTCAGACATCCCACAGCCAAATTCCCCCTATTAGAATACAAATCCACGTTGTCTCCATCCTCACAAGTGTTTGCACATGGACTCCTCCTCTCCCCCTCCTGCCTTTTGCTTTCCCCCAGCAGAAGTGATGGGAACTATTTCAGGAGCAAGAGAGTAAACTTGGGCTGAGATCTAACACACCCTTAGGGGCTAAGAATAAGATAGGGATCTCCACGTAGTAGCTGGGATTATTTGCAGTACCTCAAAAGCCACGCTCCGTGTGGAGGCTATGCCAATGTCTGTGTCATTTGGGAGCGTGCTGATCGCAGCACGGGAGGGCCAGCCAGGCACAGCATGCCTCCTTCCCCACAGCATCCTCAAAGGCTGGGAGAATTATACAGAAGAAGAGATCGTCTTGAGGGAAAATTGAGTTTTTACCTGAATAAAACTGGTTCCTGGTCCAGGCTCAGACCTTTTGCTACATCACTGGACAAGCTGCTACAGCAGCCAAGCAAGTATTGGCTGGGGATGAAATCCTGCTTCTGAACAGTTTGGTGTTTCAGGTTCATTTAAGCCCTTCACAAGCTCAGGTCAAATGCCTCCAACAGTTCCATCAAGGGAAAAAAATGAAGTTAAACTCTGAATAATTCACTTCTAGATGAGGAACAGGCTAAGTGGAGCCATGCTAAATTTTCACAAGAACTTTTTTTAATATATTTTTTAAACCAGAGTGTTTAGCCAGGAGCTGAAGCATAGTCGGCAAGAATATTTATTTACTTTTTTGATAAGGATAAAAAGCACTACAGGCCGCACCAAAACAAAGGGTTTCCTCCATGTTTCTGCACGACTGACAAGAAAATCAATTTTGCAAATGACAAACCACACCCCCAACCACTTACATAGAAAGGCACTGTCCCCGTGTACATCTACACCCCTGCTCTGAGACAAACAGCAGCTCATCTCCCTTCTGGCATGCAGGAGGAACAACAACGTGCCTTCTCCAGGATGCATCCAGGAGTCCTAGGCACAAGAGGGAAGTAGATGGAGACAAACAGACCTTTAACGAGGAGCTGGGAGGACCACAAACCATGCACCAACAAACAAGACGTGAGACTGAGCAGACCAGCACGCGAGGCGTTGACGTGGAACAAGGCTGCTCACACGACAGCTCTTGCTGCAAACCAGGCAAGAAACTTCATCTCCTGGTGGGATCTGTTACTTGAGCACGCTGAATCGCTCCAAACCCCAAAGGAAGAAACAACGGGGTGAAGGTGAGCAGCGGGGGGTGGACGGAGGGCTCCTCACACCCATGGCTTCACCTTCCCACACACGAGATACCACGGCTGCAGCAGGCACAAGCTGCCACCACGCAGCCACTGCTCCCTCCCCGCCTTCAGGGAGCTCGCCGGCCAGCCAGCCCCCAGCAGGGAGCAGGCAGGGCTCTGCCTGGAGCCCCCACTTATCTCCGCCACCTTCACACAGCTGCAAGGCCCACACAGGAACCAGAGGGAGATCAGGGGGAGCTTCCTGCTGAAGCCACTGTACAGCAGCAGCTGAGCTCTCTCGCTAATTGACATCATTACAAATGGGAATCTGTTCAGGCTCGACTGATGCTATAGGTAATGACAGAATAGTTCATTGGGAAGGAGCCTATAAAGACCAAATCTGACTGCCTGACCACTTCAAAAAGGGAAAGCATGTTACTAAGGGCATCATCCAAGTGCCTCTTCAACACTGACAGGCATGGGGCATCATATGCCTCACTAGGGTGCCAGTTCCAGCATTTGACCACCCTCACAGCAAACGTTTTTCAAAGTGTCCAGCCTGAACCTCCCCGGCACAGCTCTGTGCTGTTTCTGCATGCCCTGTCCTCAGTTCCCAGAGAGCAGTGATGATTAATGCACCCCAAGATGCAGTCTCGCCCTCTTAGGCTACACTTTCTGAGGGCTGTCAGGTGCAAAACATGCCAGCCACAGCTTCCAGCTGGGCACAAGGCAACACGTCAGCCCCACCTCACCTAGGACAAATGCTTCCTACGGCTCACAAGGGTCCTCACTTGGTCTCAGCTGCACTGGTGGCAGGGCTGTACCCAGAGGCAGATGTGCTACGGGACTGCCAGCAGACACTACTCGTGCCATACCAGGCAGACAGCAGCAGTAAAGACATCTGCCTTCCAGGGTGTCCTGCAGACGTCAGGAAGATGCTGTACAAGATGGACACCGCAGTCAGGGGCTTCTGAGACCACTGACTTCAACAGGACCGCACTGGAAGTATTCCCTGTGGCAATCCTCTTTCCCATCTGTCCAGAGCTTTCCTGAAGGGTGAAATCTCTTATTCAGGCCACTTACCTCTCATACAGTCTGCCTCTTATCACTTCCATACTCCTCAGCATGTTTTCTCCCCCCATCTAACCACTTTTGTTCCCAGGAGATGTCTGTAAAGCAGCCGTTTGCAGCTATACATACATGTGTCTGGATGTGCACCCACGTGCTCTGGCGTAGGTGCACACAGCACGTGGACATGCGATCAGACACACAGGTACTCCTACAGTTACATCACAAAGGCATTACAGAGTCACCTGGTTTCCGCTGTACCAGGCTGCTCCGAAGGCAGCCAGCTAAGCCCACCCTCTTCCTCTGCCCCCCCTCAGAGAAGACCTTTTGGTAGGAGGCACCCATCACTAACACACCAACCATTTGGGGCACTTGCTGATCATTTCTGTTTCTTCAAAAGTGCTTTCACTTCAATACCTCCAGAGACAAGGAGGATGAAACAAGTTCCTAAGGTCATCCAGACAGTGTCCTCCACACTGCGGGGCTGCTGAAGCCCAGTTTAGAATGCTACCAAAGAGCTCAAACCCACGAGGGTCCTACATTTTTTTGAAAGGTTTATCCACAAATCTTACCTCATTTCAGACAGTTTCAATTCAGCAGAGATTTACTGGCTTCAGATTTACCAGTTACATTAGTACAAGCAGGAGCAAACTTACGTGCGTCCCTCTGACACAACTAGCTCACAGGAGGCTGAGCACCTGTGGTCTGAGCAGCACAGCCCGGTGTAAAGAACTGGGATGTGGGAAATCTCTTGCCCGTTATGGGACTCGATTTCTAGCTCATGACCCTCTCTGCAAGGTACCTCTCTATGCCTTAAAATTGTGACTGTGAAATAGATCCTTCAGTGCTTGCTTCATTTTTGAGATCTCCATGGAAAGGCTGTCTTGAAGTATCACCACCAGCACAAACCAAACTTTGCATTTCTAAAATCTTTGGTGGGAAGTTAAGAGCTGCTCAAGCCTACAGATTCAAAAGGTCAAAGATGGGGCCCATCTGAAGGCAGGGCTTCAGCTGAGGAATAGGAAACTCAAGCAGACACCTCGGTGAACTTCAAGAAATTAATATCTTCTTACACTTCAAATGAGATGATGATGCAAGGAAAAGTCAGCCAAACTGCCTTGGAAAATCCCAATGGTGGTTACATGAGGGGAAAAGGTTGCACAACTTCACTCTGCTTCAACGCTGGGTGGGAAAATCCCCAATTAAACTAGAAACACAGCACCCGTAACCATCAGGGGAGAGAAAAAATAGCCAGGAATGCAAGTAGAGGAAATTGATTCTTGTTGCAATCAAGGGTCTTCCTTCACTTCTCTCCTCAGATATGAATCTTATTGCAGTTCAAGTTCACCACAGCTTGAAAACAAAAGCCTCACAGCAGACCTAGCTCATACCAACCCATTTCAATTAAGGCTGCTAGCAAGGAAAGACATCTCATAGAAGACAAAAAAAAAAAAAAAAAAAAAAAAAAAAAAAAAAAAA